>JAJLRB010000486.1:0-52007 GCA_020976825.1 Odocoileus hemionus | reverse complement strand
ACAACCTGTTATATCTTGGATGTTAGCCCAATTTTATATAGATCTATTGCTCAGTCTATGCTATCCGCGCAAGTACACTAGTTCTTTTGTATGGGCATCCATTCCGAAGGACACAATTTTGAATGTTTGTATTCATTACAAAGTGGCGAAATCTCTTCAGCTCGTGCTGCATGTATGGAAATAATCCCGCTGTGTATGAGTAAAGCCAATGTGTCCAGCAAGTTTTCGCTTTGATTTACTTAATTTCTGTTGTGCGAAATGTGCGGCGCCCTGCCATTCAGAGACAAGCTGGCTGTACGACGGCGGTGCTTTCTGCACTACTAGGAGCCGTGCAATATAACGCTGCACTCTCTAAAATTACCCACCATAAAGGCGGAACCTTGGTAATCCAGAATTATAGAGTAAAGGTAGATCATTTTTCATCAAAAATACAACTTTTTCAAACCACAATAAGACACTTATCTTAAGATGTAGTCAATCTCATATAGTAAGTTATATATATATATATTATAAACATAAATCATGAGTGTTGTTTAATGGTACGACCTTTTTTTTTTTTGACATTCGTAAAAGAAGAATCTCTAGACTCCAAACTAAAAGGCATAATAAATGTATATTAATAATGTTGGAAGACTTAAGACATCAGTACCCTAACTCTCTAGATGACACTTAGAAAAAAAAAAAATTAAGTAAATAAATTACATGTTGAAATTCAGATTCACAGGATAAATAAATAAATCATTATACCCCACCAAACTGTTGAAACAACCCTTCAAGTTCATGTTAAAGCTTAAAACCAAATAAGCTGCCGTATTAAACTTATCCACACAGAGAACTATCTAAAAAACCGAAAACGATACATTGGAAAAATAAGAAATAAACATAGCTAATTTTAGATACATAATACATAGTTCATAGGGGTTCCCCCCCTTATGGAAGATTTAAAATAGCTTTTTTGTTTATTTCTTTATTTTGGGGCTGCTGTCCAACCAATATTGCTCATTGTCTGTAGGTCCTTGTTTAGGAATGGGTCTGCGTATGCCCGAAGGACATAAAAGAGGTTAAAAAGACTTCAGTTTTTTTCATTCTTCCATCTTTATTAATTCTATTAGTGCCTTTAATTTTTGTTTCCCCAGGCAGAACTGGAGATTCCAAATATATTATATATACTATATATAATAACATAGTATAATTTATAGATATATATATATATTATAGTATATTTATGTTTTTTTTTTTTTTTAATCAAGTTCACAATGTTTCCTTTACTACACTTCCATCAAGTGCCTGGTTATTTGCAATTTCAATTAAATTTTATTTTTCACCAGTTTTCATTGATTGGCAGTCTCTAAAGAATATTCATCATCATTGCCCATTCTATGCATGGTGTCAAAAATATCCTTTTTTTCTCCTTCTTGTTAGCTATTATGGTATATTACTTAACGATATATGCATGAACGAAAATTTTTGTCACATAGGCACCCCTCACTGTCAGTAAACCTTGGCTGCGGAAAACTTTTGACAAATTACGTTAACTAAATAGTGGAGAGGGCAATTAATGGAAACCACGTTTCACAGTAACTCCTTGTCTGGAGAATCTCAGGGATATTGAAGCTTCCTGAGATGGGCTGATATCTAATGGGTTCGCATAAGAGTTAGGAAAAAGGAAACCACGACTGAAAGTGACATTAGCAGGAGCAGTAACAAGGACTTTTAAGGGAAGCATACCTTGAGTGGCAACATAGGTCTAACTGAATCTTTGTATTAGGCACCAATATGAATAAGAAAAGGGAGAGTAGAAATGTTAGTCAGTCCCGGTCTAAAAGGGTGTAAAGGCATATTAAAAAATCAACTTGTATCCAAAATGCCTGTTAAATATAATTTACTCTGTTAAGCAGCCCTTAAAATTTTAAAAATTAAAATTCCTAAAAGAACATTTTATATTTTCCTTTTAAATGTATATGTTAAAGATTTTATTTTTTTTTTAATGGGTTATTTCATAAATTATTTTTCTAAAGGGGCTTATTTTAAAGCTTAATCTCTTTTTTTAAAATGTTGGTTTAAAAAAGTTGGCTAGGAAATTGCATTATAAATGATTTCCTTAAATACCCCTTATAGTTAAGGTTTTCATGTTTTAATTTTTTGCTTTTGGTTAATTTGAATTTTTATAATTTAAATTTTTTGTTAAATTTTTGGAAAGCCTTTTGGTCAGGATTTGATTCGGTGGCAATAATATTCGAATTAATGATTCTAGACTTTACAATAAAATTTTATATTTAATGTTTAATTTATAAATCTTAAATGTATTGATTTATTACAAATTTTCTATCCCTATATAAATGGGTTCAAATGTAAGGAAAAGTATTGAAAGTTGTCACCTTTGAAATTTTGAACTTGAATCATAAATTTAATTTCCTATAATTTGAATTATCCCCATAATAATTCTTTTAACCAAAGTAACTAAACTAAATAGCTAGTCTGAAGGGGGTCAAAATCGTAAGGCAAAAATGATTAGGAAGGAATTAATAGAAGGATATTTAGGGCAAGATTTGACTTGGTTGAGGAAAAAATGATCCCTTTTTTTTTTGGGCTGGGGGTCCCCTCTTTGGGTTTCTTGAATAGGTTTTTTCAATATCAATTTCAATTTCTTTGGCCAGTGCATTCCTCTGGGCAGCATGGAAAACTTTTGGAAGCATTTTTTAGCTTTTTAGGGCTCTTTAAACTTTTTCTCACTGTAAAGCTCTTATCTTATTCTATTATTAAGTTGTATTTATTTAAGTTTTTATCTAGTTTTGCAACTAAATTTGACAAGTACTTTCTAAAATTGATAAGCTAAAATTTCTATATGTTTTTTTTAGATTTCTAGATATTACTTTTTGATTACTATGGAATTCAGTTAATAAATCATTAATTAGATTAAGGTAACTGTTTGGGTGCAGATACATAGGTGCTGCAGGAAGGCGGCGGTATGAGTGGATGTTGGATTTAGTGATGAAGGTAAATAATCAGGTATTTAAAATGAAAAAAACTTAAATGAAAGAATTACTCAACAAAAAAATTAATATAAATATATTTCGGTAAAAATTAATGAACTTTTCATAGTAAGGGCTCAAGGATAGAAATCTTATTTTGGGAGTTTAAGAGCCTTAGTAAGTAATTATTATATTGTATTGTTATTTGCTTGTAAATTGAATTAAACATAAATGCGTTTTACTTATAAATGATGCCAATTCAGGAATTCTTTTAGGCTTTGGTTGATACTGGAACAATTTCTTTTGGGCATTTTAAGTATTACAGGAGCTATAAGTTAAGCAATTGATATGGGAGAACTTCCGAATTGAAGGGGGCCAAGCAGATTAGGCAGGCCAATGTAAGAAGTAGATAGCAAAAAAATGGTGGCACCTACCCAGAATAGACATATCAAGGTTTCGCCCCTGGCCATGTTTAGACCTGACCTTTGGCCTTGCGATCAGATAGCAACTGGGGTGTACGATAAAAAGAAAAGGCTAAGGGTAGCAAAGCCAAGTCGGACGCTGGTCCTCAAAACCGGGACTGAGGTCGGTCCGGTAAAGAGGCAGCGTTATGGTAGGGGTACAAAAAGAGAGAGACAGACGGGATGGGCAAAAGTCTGATAGCTAGTAAAGGTGCATTAAGATTCTTGGATATAAGTTCGAAAAACCTGTTGGTTGAGGGACAGAGAACTGCAAAGTCAGGGAAAGCATATCTAGTCGAAGGGACAGAGCATTTGTTTAAGAGAACTGATAACTTTCTAGGATTTGGTGTCTTGGGTTCTTGTTAGGGTTACCGTCCTGTTTGTTAAACGAAGTCCGGTCCAATCGGTTTTTGATCGGTGCTTGTCACAGGGATTTCTGTCGGTTAGAGGGTCCGCTTCTAGTGCTGGACTTCGTTCCCAAGCATGTCTTCTTTAGTGGCGGAATGCTTCTTCTTCAATGGGAAGGAATCTCTTGCAGCAAAGAGGGTTCGTGGTCGTGGAACTGGGAATTTTGTTGTTCGAGTTCTTGGGAACTGGTTTCCAGTAGAGATGTTCAGTGGTAATCGGAATTTGCTTGAGAGAGGAACCTGGACTTGCCGATCTTCAGTAAGGATTGCGTTCCTGTATTTTAAGTGTCCCTTTTCATTGAATTGAATTTCATTTTGAATTCAGTATTTGTCCTTTGAAGCTGGAACTAGTTCTCTAATATCAACAGGGCTCCTATCTTTGAATAGCTTTAAAGTATCAATGATTATAATCCCTTTGAGTCAGATTTCAATGACTTGTCACAAACTCGCCAAAGCCTATTAGATCCATTAGGGTTGAATTTCCCTTGGAAAATAGGAATACCTCCATCCAATAGTAAACTACTTTAGGTTTTGAAGTGTTCCCTTAGAAAATATAATTTTTATAAAATGATATTTATTGAAACATTATTGATTTCAAGTTTTCCTTTTATTTATATTTTTCAATACAAAATAATTTTATTTTAATCAATCTTAACTATAAAAAATATTGTAAATATCCATGCATAGTTATTTTAATCATAACATTTGAATTCTTACTTCTTCAACAATTCCCTTGTAGAACCAAATATGGTCACTTTAACCTAATATTAAAATGACCCTATGAAAAATAATTTTTTCAAACTTTAAAAATAATCACTCTTCAATATAATATATATAATTTTTTATAAAAACATTTTTATGACTTTTTTCTAAATTATCATTATAATTATATATAATTTAATATAAAAATATCAAAATATAGATTTTTTTAAATACTACTAAAAAAGCATAAATTTTAACTTCATTAAATCCTAATAAATATACATTAACACATCCAATAATAAATTCATGAAATTAAATCTTAGTAGTAATTAACCATTAGATTAATAACTTATATTAAAATGCTGAACTATTATTTTGAAAAGTGTTCTTTGAAGAATTAAATATTTAGTTTTTTTGGTTTTATTTTGCTAAATGTTTCTGAGTATATAATATTATTATAATAAAATTTGTTACTAGCTTTCTTACTATTTTTTTACCGGCGTTTTGAATCAATTAATATTTTTTAACATATATGAGTTAAAATTTATTTTATTATAATATCTTTTCTTTTGTAGTTGATTTTTACATAGCAGATTTTTTAAGGTAATCTGAAAATTTTTGACAATACTTGGACTAATATGGAGAGGGCAATGGAACCTAGTTCATGTTACTCTTGTCATGGAGAATCTCAGGGATAAGTTGAGCTGGTGGGTTGACATCTGATTGGGGTTGCATTTATAGAGTAGGTACACGACTGATGTGACTTGTATGCAGCAGCAGTTAGCTAGGACTTTTTAGCTATTCATGTGTCTAGGTAAACATTGTCTCTACTGAAATCTTTTATGAGGCCACGAATATTATGATTAAGAAAAAGGGAGAGTGTAAGTTGTATCTCCCGGTCTAAATGTGTTAGTATAGGATTATTTATAAAATCTTATAGTGTGAATCACAGTATTAATTTTTGTGCCAAATTTTGAGAGAATTGTAAAGGGATAACTCTAGAGGTCTACAATGCTGGAAAAAAGGGATTCAAAAATTTATGTATTACTTTTTTAAATTTCTCGTAATTAGAAGCAACATTTTGTGATTTTTTCCTTATATGTATAACATCAAAAATATAGAGTGTTTCCAATAATGAGCAAGATTCCATTCAGTTATTGGTGTTCCTTTTTAATTGTGTGCATTTTTGGTTCTTTTGTTTGCTTGTATATTTGTTTATGTGTAATTAAGAGCTACTGTGCATTGCTTTGTCTTAGAGTTTTTTGCTGCATAGATGTTTGGGGAGCATAGCGGGGAGTGTAGTATTTCGTGTTTATGTTATGGTTGCAATTGAGCATTTGGACCCCTAGGAAAAATAGTGGTATTGTAATAT
Organism: Odocoileus hemionus; assembly: GCA_020976825.1. Lineage (NCBI taxonomy): Eukaryota > Metazoa > Chordata > Mammalia > Artiodactyla > Cervidae > Odocoileus > Odocoileus hemionus. The sequence continues at coordinate 46,093 of JAJLRB010000486.1, read as the reverse complement.
CCTGAGAGACCGTGTTTGGTCCAAAGTTCGCATAGAAATAATTCCCAATACCTATGATGTGATTTTTAAGGGGGTTGCATCTGCATTCAATCATAATTGGTTTTTAATGTTTAGGGTGGACTTTTGGTCTTTATATGTGTGTAGATTTGAATATTTTCATAATTGTATTGTACTTATGCATTTGTCATGAGACAATTCACTGACAATTTGGCAAGAGAGACCTTTTGTATTGGGTCAGGAGTTTGGGCCAAAACAGTATTCGAAATGACTAATATTAGGAGATCCATTGCTGTAAGGGGTCCAGAAAATAATTTTAACCATATAATGTTTGACTAGTTTATTTATTGGTCGGACTTATATGTTTAATAACAATATGATGTAACTCATAAGGATTGTCTTTTGATTCTGTATTACCAAATCTGCCTCTCCTCACATTAGCGAAAGAGGACGTTAATGGAAGTGTAAGGGAAAAGATAAAAGTAATGAGAAATGGTTGTCCCCCCTTTGAAATGACCCATAGTAATCTGAGTGTTGAATCATAATTTGAATTTTCTCGCTTTATAATTTGAATTCAATTATTCCACGCCCGCATGAGAACAAGCATTGAAATTACTTTAGAAAGCCAAATTAGATCAGCCCTGTAAAAATGCCTGAAGGGTCTTCTTTGAGGGGGTAGGGGTCCACAAAAAAAAACTCCAGTATGTACTCTAGAAGGGACTGCTTAATGGTAAAGGTAAGGAAAAAATCATTTAGGGCTGGTATATTAATGACAGCACTGCTGGACGTTGAGGGTTTGAGGGTAAAAAAAACATAGAATTTTGCCCTCCTTTTTTGTTGTAGGGGACCTGGGGAGGTCCCTCTTTGGAGTCATTCTTTCTTGGAATAGGTTCACCTTTTTCCTTCAATATCAAATTTCAATTTACCCCTGTCTTTGGCCCAGTGCATTCCTCTCTGAGGGCTTACGCACGCTTGGGGACTAAAATTTAAGGAGGAAGTCATTTTATTAGCTTTTATCTAGGGCAGTCCCTTTTTAAACGCTTTTTTTATCTCCACATGTAAAGCATCCTTCACTTTCTTTTTTTAAAGAGTTTGTAGCATTTGATTCAGCTTGTATTTGCATCTTTTTAAGTTTTTGATCCTAGGTTGTGACAAGCCTTTATATAATCAAAAGTAAATCTTAGTCTGAAAATTTGAAGCTATAGCTACTTTTATTTGACATTTTGCTGACATATATATGCATTTTCATAAGCAAGTAAATTATCTAGCTGTTTTTTTGCTCGGGCCCTCTGGTTTTCCCAGAGAGGATTTGGAGAGGTGGGAGGGGGGAAATGTTGTGTAAGGGGGGACCGGGGGATGGGGGTAATACATGTAAATCCAGGGTAATCAACTATATCAATGTTATAACAAAATTCTACATGTATAATGGAAAGTATTTAGCCTCCAACTAATAGTATAATTTAATAAATTAAAGCAGTTTAGGTAAAATAAAAAAAATTCAATAGGTAAATTTATTGAGGTTGCAAGAAAAGAGACATTTGGAAGTTGCGGGATCTACACGGTGGGCAGAGGTAGGGAGTGAGACGATTTTGGAGCATGCCAGCGGCAGGGCTTTTCATTAAAAAGATTTTTAGCAACCATAGAAATTGTTTTTTATAGTTTGTATTGTTTTAATTGAGCCTGTTGGTAAAGTTGAATCATTTAATTTATATGCTCAAGTTATAATTATATGTGTTTTGTTATGTTGTGCAATATTGGAAAGGGCTAGAACTATACATTAAAATAGGGCAAGAACTTTTTACAGCTTTAATAAGATGGCAGTATAGGGCTCGAGATTATACACTGGAATAAATATCTTCTTTGTTGAATGCTCAGTTTAACATTTTCTTTGACGGGAGCAGCCAAATTTTAACAGTCATAAAACTGCAATGTTCGTCAGGAAAATGAAGGTTGATGGCATGATTTCATACTAATGTTTGAAGGCAAGCCTCTAGTTCACTTGGCGTGAACACCAGAAGTCCCTGAAATGTAGTAGAAGAAGTAGGTGGGTACAACAAAGCAGAAAAATTAATGGGGCTGTGAGGCCTGCCAGCTTTTAACCCATGCCTTATGTATTATAACAGACCACAAACAAGGTCCCATGAGGTCCACTCCATCCCCGATTTCTTCAAAGTGTATTATACAGTGTCATGCTGGGGTACTTTGGCCTACTTTCGATCTGGGGTACCATTATTGGAACGGATACCTTGTGGGTCACAAAGAAGTATCAGGGTTGGCGCATCAGAGAAAGTAAAAAAACTAAGAGAAGGAGGCCTGATATCGCTTCTTTACACAGAGGACCAATATTGTCCTTGACAGAGGGCGTGCATCACTCACCAAGGTACCAGGCGCCCTCTCGAGGGGGTCTTAGAAGCCCGGGCAGAAAAGTGAGCACGACGGGTCTCCAGGCTCCAGAGAGTCAGCCAGAAAAAGATAGAGAGAGAGGGGGGAGAAAAAGAAGAGAGTGAGACAAAAAAAGACCGGGGGTCCTAAGCTCTAATGGAGCAAAGGTGCTTTAATGATTTTTCTATGAGTATATACAGGCTGCAGTACAAGAAAAACTTCTTTGGGGAATGATAGAGTTCAGCAAACCAAACAAACGGCAAAGGTTACCAAAGGGAACAGTAGGAGAAATGCTTGTCCCAAGGGCAGGAGACAATCCATATCTCAAAGAAAGGCGACGATGGGGATAAGCAGTTTTGTATATAATGCGATGCTTCCTCCTGCTGAACTTGGTGTTCCTCTACGGAACTTTTCGGTGCGGTCGTTTCTCGGGGATACTCTGTTGTTTAAAGGAAGTCAAGCCACTTACCCCGTGTTTGAATGTGGAATTAGGGTTGGATCTGGGAGCTTCATGTGCAGAGGGATTTGGACTCATCTCGAGTCATCGATATTAATTTGCGCGCGCTGCAACACAGAGGCCCTTTCTTGTTGTTGCTGACGGTGACTATGCTCAGGGTCCCAGACTGTACAGTCACTGACTTGTGATGTAGTGTCTTTGGTGAACTCTCTGAAGTTCCGTCCTAGGAAGTCCAGATTCTATCTTGTTGTGTGTGATGGGGGAAACCACGGAATTGCTTCTGCAGTGAGCAATGCAGGGGAATCGGGTCATCATTGGCTGCGAGGCCGGAAGTCTACGCTGTATTTTTGTCGATTGTTGTCGTTGGTGAAACCTGGGGTATTTTCTCGAGTTAGGACTTTGACGACTGGCTCTTCAACACTCTCGAGTTTGTTCAGCAGTAAGTCACGGGACTTCATGGTCTAGATGCGAGGTTGGCTGGAGAACAACTCGAGGGACAATTTTCTTTTCAACAATTTTCTCGAGGATGGGCAAGGGAATATTGGGATCGCCTCTTTAGGTGAGGTCTGTGAGACCATCAGTGTCCAGCTGTCGTCAGTTTCCACATTGATTGTCGGATTCCTATCCAATTGTTTAACGAGGGGTCTGGGGGGCGGGGGCTCTGTTGTCATTTTGACGCATTGAAATGCTAAGTCTCCTCTCGAATCTATTAAGATGGGATTGTGATAGGCCTCCTGTATAGATTTTTTTTTTTTATGGAGGCGGGGAAGGGGGTAAACTTAGCGGCTTTCTCTCTAGAAAGTCTTGCCATCAGGAAGGGAATTCATCATCGCCTGTCATCCTGGAAGACTGAGAACGACTAAGGCCTTGCATTAAATTAACAGGAAAGGAAGATCCGGGCCTTTTTTCGATGTCAGGGGATCTCGTGTGGTCGCATTCGCTAGGTGGCAGCAATAGGGTCCCTTACATTCAATATAGTAAGAGGCGGTCATGTTGCAGGTGTTTGTGAAAAGTTGCATTCTGGAGTCAAAATAGGATTCAGTCTCATCTCGCGATGATTCTGGGAACCTGATAAATTCCTTGAGTTGGTGTGCTTGAAGTGGTGTTCTTGGGATAATAATTAATTATTCAAATAACACAGGATCAATCTTTTAGTTAGCCTTTTATAAATAATTGAAATTATGTACTCAATATTTTAATTGTTTATGCATCCATTCCTGTACAATATATGTATTATTTATTATTAATCAGCTCCAAAATCTCAAATCTTCTCTTCCTGCAGAATATCCCCTTGTAAAACTGTAAGCCAATGTTCATCAGTTAATGCTTTGAAATCACTGAATTCATTTTGAAATCACCCAGCCATTCAACGAGCTTCTTACTTCTTAGTTGAGCATCAACATTCGGCAACATAAAGTCGCACTCAAATACCATGGGACCAATCCAGATTATATAGAATAGGATCATTTTATGAAATAATACAATTTTTAGAGACGTTAGACACTTACCCATAACATATTATGTGATATCTATATATATATATCATATATTATTATAATTATATATTATATATTTTATAGTTTCCTTTTTTTTGGACATCTCGTATCTTACACCCCCAAACAAAGGCATAATAAGATGTATTACTATTAATGGTAATGACTTAAGGGACATGCCCATACTAGATTATGATTATAATTTCATGAAATCACATTCACATATTAATTAAACTATTTTACTCCAAATTTGAGCACATTTTAGTTCATGTTGAGTCTTAAACCAAATAGTGGGCCCATTAATTCCACACTATCTATAAACAAAAAGATAAATTGGGGGGGGGAGAATTGCTATTTTTGATACATAGGACAATTGCTTCCCCGTAGGAAAGTTTAAAAGAGCTTTCTGTATATTTTTTTATTTTGGGACTCCACCAAATTTGCTCATATCTGGAGTCTTAGATAGAGTGGGCTGCGTATGCCAAGGACTTGATTAGTGTAACATTAAGGTTTTTTTTTAAGTCTTATTTTTTGTTTCTCAGGCAGAAATGAGTGTTCCAAATTCTGTCTATATTTATCTATTATATCAAGTACCTTTTGTTTTACTACTCTCCATCAAGTGCCGGTTTTGGCAATTTCAGTTAAAAATTTTTTTTCACCAGTATTTCATGGCGTCTAAAGAAATAACTTTGCCATTTCGTGGTCAAAGATATTCCTTTTCTTCTTGTAGCGATAGATATTATGAAGATATATGATGAAGAAATTTTTGTAAACATAGGATTAAACTGGCTGAGAAATTTTTGTCAAAATGTTGTTTATCATATGGAGAGGGAAGGGACTATTTCGTACCTCATTGTTAGGGAAATTTAGGGATAGGGAGGTGGAGGTGTCGGGGGATGGGTGGGGAGAATTATGGGGTCGCTAGAGTAGGCAGTGAGTGACTTCAGCCGCATCGTGCAGGACTTTTTTAATGCATATATGAGGGTAACGTAGCTATGAAATTATTTTAGTGAGCACGTATGATTAAGAAAAGGGAGAGAGAAAGTTAGTCTTGGTTAAAGAGTGTAAAGGCATATGAACAATCATCTTTATGAATCGATATTAAATGATTTTGGGGGGTAAATAGTAATGTGCATCTTGGTTACACATGCGCCAGGTTTAAAAAAAGTATTAACTTTTTAAATTATGTTAGAGCGAACATTTGTAATATTTTCCTTGTATAACAAAATAGGCGGTTCAAAAAGAGAAGGGGTAAAACATCTTAATAAGTTTCGTTTATAATTTTGTGTTTATAAGTTTTCTGTGCTTGTAATTTTTTTTTCTTAATTGGGGGTATTGTTTGTTTAAATGGCTTCATAAATTTATTCTATTATTTTAATAATTGTTTTGTTTGCTGATAAATGTGCATTGGGCCCTAGGAAAAATGTGGAATGTTTATCTGAGTTTACCATTGCATAAATTAACGTCCCCTTCTATGAAGCTTAAGGGGTTGCATATCACATAATAGGATTTTATTGTTATCGGTTGGCTTTTGGTCTATTCATATGTGTAGATTTGAAATTTTCAAATATGAGTAATAGTACCTTTTGTTGAGAAATTCTGACTTTCTGGGAAGAGGACTCCTTTTGTATGGGTCAGGATCGTTTTTTGGGCCCAAAAAGTATCGAAACGATAATATTAGACCCCATTGTTGAGGGGAGTCCAGAATAAATATTTCTACCATTAATTTTGATGTGTTATATTTGGTTGGACATATTTTAAATAAATGATGTCTATAAGGATTGCTTTTGATCTGTATTACCAAATCTGCCTCTCCCTACATTAGTAGGATTAGTTATGGACGTGTAAGGCAAAAGAAAGTAATTGAGAATGTTGTTTTATGAAAATGCCATACAAATTGGAGTTGAATTCATAATTTGAATTTTCCTTTATAATTTGAATCAAATATTCCACGCCGAACAGTAATTCCTTTAGAAGCCAAATTAGTATCAGCCCTGTAAAAGCCTGAAGGTTTGAGGGGGTAGGGGTCCCAAAAACTCCAGTATGTACTCTAGAAGGGACTCTGCTTAATGGTAAAGGAAAAAAAATCATTTAGGGCTGGGTATATTAATGAAGCCACTGCTGGACGTTGAAGGTTTGGGAAAAAAAATAGAATTTTGCCTCCTTTTTTGTTGTAGTAGCGGGACCTGGGTTGGTCCGCCCCCCCTCTTTGGAGTTTCTTGGAAATAGGTTTTTTCCTTCAATATCATCAATTTAAATTTACTGTCTTTGGCCCAGTGCATTTTTCCTCTGTGGCAGCATGGGAAAACATTTTTCGAAGAAGCATTTTATTAGCTTTCCTTAGGGCAGTCCTTTTTAAACGATCTTTTTAATTCCACAATGTAAAGCATCCTTCACTTTCTTTTTAAAAGTTTGTAGCATTTGATTCAGCTTGTATTTGCATCTTTTAAGTTTTTTGATCCTAGTTTGTTGTGACAAGCCTTTATATAATAAAAGTAATCTTAGTTGAAAAATTTGCCAGCTATAGCGCTCTCTTGAATTTCTGATATGCATTTTCATAAGCAAGTAAATTATTTAGCTGTTTTTTTTATTTTCTTCTCCGATTACAGTATGGGGAAATAGCTAGTGTCTTCTAGTCTAGCTTAAAAATTAAGGTAAACAGGTTTTTCATTTAGGTTGCATCAAGAAAGAGACATTTGGAGTTGCGACATTGGTGGCAGAGGAGAAGCATTTGGAAGAGGTAAGGGCAGCAGCATAAGAGGTAAATTTTTATATATTTTGTATTTTTTTAATTGAGCCTTTTTGTAAAGTTGAATCATTTAATTTATATGTATATAAATATGTGTTTTGTCTGTTGCTGAATATTGGAAGGGGTAGAATATATACCATTAAACGGAGCCCGCAGAATTAACAGCTTTAATAGAGCGCATATAGGTCGAGGATTCCACTGGAATAATATTTCTTTGTTTGGCTGCTCATTTATCGCATTTTCTTTGCCCGGAGCCAAATTTAAAAGTCAAAACTGCATTTATAGGAAAATAAGGATGATCTTCTATACTGTTTGAAGGCAAGCTCTATTCAATGGCGTGAAACCAGAAGTCCCTGAAATGTAAAGAAGTGATGGCACTGAAGCAGAAAATTATGGGGCTGGCCAGCCTTTTAACCATGCCTTAGTATTTAGTCAGTCCACATACGGTCATGAGTACCTGCTCAAAGACAAAAAACCCGATATACCACTGTTTATACCAGTGTCTCTGTTCTTTGGCCGTTTTGCCTGGGGTCCATTATGGACCGGAAACCTTGTGGTCCGGAGTTGGCGATCAGAAAGTAAAGAGAGAAAGAGGTTGATATCACTTGGTTTACACAGAGAGGACCAATATTGTCCTTGACAGAGGGTGTGCATCCCTCACCAAGTACCAGCGCCCTCTAGGGGGTCTTAGCAAGACCGGAAATCAGAAAGTGAGCATGAAGGGTCTCCAGGCTCCAGAGAGTCAGCCAGAAAAAGTTCAGTGAGAAGAGAGAAAAAAAGGAGAGAGTGAGACAAAAAGACAGGGGACCTAAGTACTAATGGAGAAAAGGTGCTTTAATGATTTTTTCTATGAGTATATACAGGCTGCAGTACAAGAAAACTTTTTCGGGAATGATAGAGTTCAGCAACCAAACAAACCTGCAAAGGTTACCCAGGGAACGGAGTAATGCAAAGTTCACGGTCAGGAGACATCCATATATTCAAGAAGGGAAGGGGATAAGCAGGTTTTGTCTTAAAGCAGAGTTGCTCTGCTGAACTTGGTGGTTCTCTGGAAATTGGACGGTGTTCTCGGGGGGATACTTGTTGCTTTAAAGGAAGTCAAGCCACTTTCAGGTCTTTGGTGGAATTCGGATGGCTCAGGAGCTAACATTGCAGGGTGATTTGGATCATTTCGAGTCGATTTGCGGAACACAGAGCCCTTTTTGTTGCTGCGGTTGACATCAGGGCTCCGATGACTTGTCGTGGACAGTGTTCTTGGTGACTCTCTGAAGTTGTCCAGGAAGTCCAGATTCTATGTGTTTTATGGGGAACACGGAATTGTCTCTGCATGCAATGCAGGGAATCGGGCCTCATCTGGCAGCGAGGGGGAAGTCTGTGTTTTTTTTGTCGAGTTGCGGTGGGAACCTGGCGGTATTATTCTCGAGTTAGGACTTGGATGGTCTTCAAAACTCGAGTTTGTTCCAGCTAAAGTCTGGATCATGTCTAGTTGCGAGGGACACTCGAGATCTCATCGAGGCTTGGCTGGGGGAAATTGGGATGCCTCTTTAGGTGAGGGACTTGAGACCAGTGTCCCTTTCAGTTCCCACAGTGCTTGTCGGAATTCCTATCAATTTTTAAGAGGAGTACAGGCTTGTTGTCCTTTTGAGATTGAATGCAAGTTCCTGGGGGAGGTGAATTTTGAAGGGGTGCCCTGTGATGGCCCCCCCCTCCTGTCTAGATGAGGCGGCGGAACTAGGCTTTATCTATAGTCTCCCCAGGGGATTCATCATCCACCTTCATCTTGGGAGATGAAAGACTAGCCTGCATTCTCTGTCCACAGGAGGGAAATCCGGCCTTATTTTCGAGTTGGGATCTCGGTGTCCATTCCGTTGGGGCAGCAAATCAGGGTCCTCTCACATAACTATAGCTAAGAGAGAGAGTGGCCATCCTGTGGAATAGGTGTTTTTTGTGGAAAGTTGCATTTCCTCTTGAGTCAAAAATAGGGAATCAGCTCTATCTTGAGATGATTTGGGGAACCTGAAACATTCATTGAGTGGTGTGCTGATCACGTGGTGTTCTCTGGAATAGATTCTTATTTTTCTATAGCCAACCATGATATATCTTTTATGTTTTTAGCTTTTTATAGAATCTTTGAACATATGTTTCAATCATATTATATTTGTATATGCCAGATAAATCATTCCAGTACAAAATATATATTTTTTATTCATTAACAGTTCAACATATCTCTCCAGCATTCTTCTGCGAGAAAATCCACTTGTCAAGTGTATGCCAATGTTCAGCAATTAACGCTTTGCATTAAAATCCGTAATTCATTTCGAAATGACATGCCATTCAACAAGATTCTACTACATAGTTCAGCACTAACTCAGCAACATAAGTCACTCTAATCCCATAAGGGACCATCATGATTATAGCAGAATAGATCATTTTATCAAAAATACAAATTTGTTTTCAATAGATTCATATCTAAAATCTATTGCCATTCATACTCATTCTATATAGTATATATTACTTTATATATACTATCATACATAAACTATGGTTACCTTTTTTTTGACAATCGTATCTATTACCCCCCAAACAAAGGCCATAACAAATGTATTATATAATGTTGCGCTGACTAAGACATTCCCTACCTAGATTATCAAGAAATAATTGGTACATTGAAATCACATTCAACAATTCAATAAACATTATACCCCAACATTTGAACACACTTCAGTCATGTAGAGCTAAACCAATAGTGCATTAACTCCACATATCAAAAAAAAAAAAAAAAACATACATTGAAGAATAGATAATTTTAAGATACATAGAGATAGTTACCTTAATGAAATTATTAAATAGATTTTTGTTTCTTTTTTATTTTGCGGCATCCACCAACTTTGCTCATTGCTGGAGTCCTCGATAGAGTGGGCTGCGTTTATGCGAAGGACATTATAAGAGTTAACTTAAGGTTTTTTCTTAGGCTTATTTTGTTTCCCAGGCAGAAACTGGAGAGTTCCGGAGTAAGGATTATCTATTAGGTAAATATTATATATGTTAACCTTTTTTATTATCAAGTTCCCGTTCCTTTACTACACATTATCAAGTGCGCTTTTGGCAATTTTCAAATAAGGTTTTATTTTACATCAGTTTTCAATGGAGTCTAAAATATAATCATAGCCATTTCGGTGGCAAAAATCTTCTTTTCTCCTTTTTGTTAGCTATAGTATTCTTATTAATGATATATGCATGACTCGAATTCTTTGTCACATTGGTCGTAAGCTTGACTTGCAAAATTTAGACAAATGCTAGGACTATTATGGAGAACGGCTATGGAACCCTAATTTTAGTACTCTTGTCCTCGGAGTATCTCAGGGAATAGGGGATGCACTGGTTGGGCCTGACATCTATGGGGTTGCCTTCGATTAGGAATGAACACGACCTGAATGGACTTAGCAGCAGTAGCAGGCACCTTTTTAAGCATATTTTAGTAACATAGTCTACTGAAATCTTTATGAGGCACGATATGATTAAGAGAAATGGGAGAGATAAAGTTAGGTCTCTGCCCCGTTTAAAGGGATGTAAAGGCATATTTAAAAAATCAATCTTGTGAAATCAGTAATAATGATTGTAGCCATATTTTAAGAGATATAGTAATGTGGATCTATGGTTACACTGCAGCCCCATGTTTCAAAAAGTAATAATCTTTTAAAAACTCGTTTATTAAGTGACACCATTTGTAATATTTACTTTCGTATACACAAAGTAGGAGAGTTTTTAAAAGAGCAGGATTATTAAGTATGTTTTCCATTTTAACTCTGGGTGTTTATAAGTTCATTTAATAGCTTGTCACTTGTTTATATCTCATACGGGGGAATTCTGCTTTGTCTATTATAAGGAATCACAAATATTTCTCCATTATTTTAGTAACTGTTTTTGTTGTTAAAATGCGCATGATGGCCCCTAGGAAAAAAAAATGTGGAATGCAATATTCTGAGTTTTGCCATTGAAATAAGTAAAGTCCCTTTTATGAGATTAAAGGGGTTTGCAATTTATTCCACATAAAGTTTCTAAAGTTTTGTTAGGTTGGCCCTTTGGTTATTCTTCATTGGGTTGATAGAATATTTTGATATAGTTATATTGTACGTTTGGCTTGAGAAAGAAATTATTGAAAATGGCACAGGATCGCTTTGTATAGTTCAGGAATGTGGGCCCGCAAAATACCAGTTTCAAAATGATCATATTAGACCATTGCTGAGGGGTCCAGAAAATATTTAATACCATTTAATTTCGATATTTATATTTGGTAAGACATTTTTAATTAACAATGATGGTTCCATTACAGGATTGTGTTTGATCTGTATTACCAAAACTGCCTTCCGTACATTGAGTAGTGGTGTTATTAGAAGTGTAAGGAACAAAGAAGTAATTGAGGAAGTTTTGTCCCCTTTTGAAAATTGCCCTATGAATATGATGCTTGGACAACATAATTTGAATTTCTCCATATATCATCTGAATCAATTAATTCAGATAGCGGTGCTGTCCCGGAAACAAGTAAATTCCTTTAGAAAGCCAAACTTAGTTCAGCCTGTAAAAGCCTGGAAATGTTTGTGCGGTTACTGGGATCCAAAAATTCACGTATGGTACTCTCCTTAAGGGTACAGTTAAATGGAAAGTAAAAATTATTTAGGGCTGCGTTTATTAATGAAGCCTGCTACTGATAGACGTTTGCAGCAGGATTGAGGGAAAATAAAAAAAGAACGTGAAATTTGCCCTCTTTTTTGTTGAATGGGACCTGGGAGGTCCCGTTCTTTGGAGTTTCATGGAAATAGGTTTTCTTCAATATCAAATTTTAACTTTACGGTCTTTGGCCGTGGCCTTCCTCCCCCTCTGTGGGCAACAAGGGTAAAACTTTTAGGAAAGCTTTTTATTAAGCCTTTTTAGGGCAGTACTTGTTAACCGATATTTATCTCTAGATGTAATGCATCGTTCAATTATCTCCTTTTTACAAAGTGTGCAGCATTGATGTCTGCTAGTCATTTTCATCTTTTATAGTTTTTGATTCTCGTTTGTGCCAAGACCTTTTTATAATAAAATAATAATTCCTAGTCCTAAAAAATTGCAGCTAATAGCTTCTTTAGACAATTCTGATCTGAATTCTCTTATAAGGAAGTAATTTCTCTAGATGTTTTTTTTGGTTTCTTCTCCGATTAGACTTATTGTGAAATCGCATCTTATAGTATAGCTTAAAAATTAAGGTAACTTTTCAATTAGGCTTCCAGCAAAAGAGACATTTGGAGTTGCAATCTGGTGGCAGAGGAGAAGCATTATGGAGCAGCCAGGGCAGGGGCTAGCAAGAATAATTTTATATAATTTGTATAGTTTTTTAATTGAGCTTTTGTAAAAATATAATCATTTAATTTATATGTATATATTATAGTGTTTTGTCTGTTGCTGAATATTGGTTGGGTTAGAAAATTACACTGAAATGGCCGAATTACAGCTTTTGTAAGAGGACTATTTCAGGCTCCAGATCAACTGGAAATAATTTCTACCTTTGTCGGCTGCTCATTTCAACATTATTCATTGCCAGAGTGCAAACTTTATAAGGTCAACAAACTGGCATTTGTATAGGCAATCTAAGGATTGAGTATTACTTCTGGTTATGGAACCGGCAAGCCTCTATTTCACTGACATGAGGACCAAGATGTCCCTGAAATGGTAGAGTGGAGATCAGTGCAAAGCAAAAATTAACGGGGGCTGGCCAGCCGTTTATCCCATGCTTTAGTATTTACCCGACCTCAATAGGTCATGAGTCCCTCCACCTGATATAACTGTAATACAGTGTCTCCTCTGTTCTTTGGCCACATTTGCTGGGGTCCATTAATTAGACCGGCACTTGTGGTACGGTGGAGTTGCCGAATCAGAAAGGAAAAAGAAGAGGAAGGAAGGCTGAAATCCCTTGGTTTACTACAGAGGACCCATATTGTCCTTGGACAGGCAGGGCTTCCAAACATTCACACTTCCAATCAAGTGCCGGTTTTTTGCAATTTCAATTAAAATTTTATTTTCCAGTTTCATTGGAGTCTAAAGAATATCATAGCCATTCAGTGTCAAAAATATCCTTTCTCCTTTCTTGTAGCTATAGTATATTATTAACGATATATGCATGAACGAATTTTTGTCACATAGGACTTTAAACCTTGGCTGAAAATTTTTGACAAATGCTTGGACTAATATGGAGAGGGCAATGGAACCTATTTTCAGTACTCTTGTCTGGAGAATCTCAGGGATAGGTGAGCCTGGTGGGCTGACATCTATGGGGTTGCATAGAGTAGGACACGACTGAAGTGACTTAGCAGCAGCAGTAGCAGGACTTTTAAGCATACCCTTGTGGTAACATAGTCTACTGAAATCTTTTATGAGGCACGATATGATTAAGAAAAGGGAGAGAGAAAGTTAGTCTCTCCCGGTCTAAAGGGTGTAAAGGCAGATTTATTAAAAATCAATCTTGTGAATCCGTAATAATAATGTGCCAATTTTGAGGAATAGTAATGGGATCTCTGGTTACAATGCAGCCCCAGGGTTTCAAAAAAGTATTAACTTTTTAAAATTCTGTTAAGAGACACCATTTGTAATATTTCCTTTGTATAACAAAAATAGGAGAGTTCCAAAAAGAGCAAGATTCTTTCAATATGTTTCCTTTTTAAATTGTGTGTTTATAAGTTCTTTAGTAGCTTGTAATTTTTTCTTTCATAAGGGGGGGCATTGCTTTGTCTAAATAGGCTCATAAAATTTTCTCTGTTATTTTAATAACTGTCTTTTGTTTGTAAAATGAGCATTGGCCCCTAGGAAAAATGTGGGAATGTATATCTGAGTTTGGCCATTGCATAAATAAGTCCCTTCCAATGAGATTAAGGGCTGCATCTATCACATAAGGTTTTAATGTTTTAGGTTGGCCTTTTGGTCTATCATATGTGTAGATTTGAATATTTTCAAAAATTTATTGTACTTTTGCTTGAGAAATTCCTGCAATTTGGCAAGAGACCTTTTGTATGGGTCAGGATTTGGGCCAAAACAGTATCGAAATGATAATATTAGACCCATTGCTGAGGGTCCAGAAAAATATTTTAAACCATTAATTTTGATGTTTATATTTGGTCGGACATATTTAAATAACAATGATGTCTATAAGGAAATATAAAATTGTGCTTTTGATCTGTATTACCAAATCTGCCTCTCCCTACATTAGTATAGAGGCAAAGTTAATGAGAAGGTGTAAGGCAAAAGTTAGAAGTTAATTGAGAAATGTTGTCCTATTGATTGTGGTTAGTAAGGTGGTGTGGGGTTTGGGGTTTGTGGGTCCCCCTTTTGAAATGCCTATAGAATCTGAGTTGACATCATAACTTTTGAATTTCTCCTTTATAATTTGAATCAAATTATTCCACTTTATTCCACGCTGCCATCGCCGCACAGTTAATTCCTTTAGAAGCCAAATTAGATCAGCCCTGTAAAAGCCTGAAGGTTTGAGGGGGTAGGGGTCCAAAAACTCCAGTATGGTACTCTAGAAGGGACTGCTTAATGGTAAAGGAAAAAAATCATTTAGGGCTGGTATATTAATGACAGCACTGCTGGACGTTGAGGGTTTTGAGGGAAAAAATAGAATTGGCCCCTCCTTTTTTGTTGTAGGGGACCTGTGAGGTCCCCTCTTTGGAGTTTCTTGGAATAGGTTTTCCTTCAATATCAAATTTAAATTTACTGTCTTTGGCCCAGTGCATTCCTCTGTGGCAGCATGGGAAAAACTTTTGAAAGCATTTTATTAGCTTTCTTAGGGCAGTCCCTTTTTAAACGCTTTTTATCCTCCACATGTAAAGCATCCTTCACTTTTCTCTTTTTAAAAGTTTGTAGCATTGATTCAGCTTGTATTTGCATCTTTTAAGTTTTTGATCCTAGGGTTGTCTCTGACAAGCCTTTATATAATCAAAAGTAAATCTTAGTCTGAAAATTTGCAGCTATAGCGACCTTTCTTTGACATTTCTGATATGCACATTTTCATAAGCAAGTAAATTATCTAGCTGTTTTTTTTGATTTCTTTTCTCCGATTACAGTATGGGAAATAGCGTTAGCAGCTTCTAGTCTGAGAAGCTTAAAAATTAAGGTAACTTTTCATTAGGTTGCAACAAAGGAGAACATTTGGAGTTAGCTTTAATAAGACTGGTCGGCCAGAGGATGAAGCATTTGGAGTCAGCCAGGGCAGGGCTAGCAAGTAAGAAATTTTTAAGTTTATAGTTTTGTATTGTTTTTAATTGAGCCTTTCTTTTTTTTTTTTTTTGTGGTTTTTTGTAAAGTTGAAATCATTTAATCTTTTGTGTTGGTGTTTATATGTTTTATATAATATGTGTTGTGTTGGTTGTCTTGTTGCTGAATATTGGAATCGGTTTTCCCTTTAGAATATACATTAAAATGCCAGTTGAATTACAGCGTTTTAATAAGTTTTTTTTTAGGAGCTTATGGGGGCTCGAGATCCACTGGAATAATATTTCTTTGTTTGGTTTTATGTGTTTTTGTGGGGTTTTTTTGTGGTTGTTTTTTTTGGTTTTGTTTTGGGTTGGGTTGTGTTTTTTTGTTTTTTTTGTTGTTCCTTTTTTCTTGTTTTTGCTCATTTAACATTTTCTTTGCCGGAGCCAAATTTAAAAGTCAAAACTGCATTTTATCAGAAACTAAGGATGATCTTCTACTACTGTTTGAAGGCAAGCCTCTATTCACTGGCCGTGAAACCAGAAGTCCCTGAAAATGTAAAGAAGTGGTGGGCAAAGCAGAAAATTAATGGGGCTGGCCAGCCTTTTAACCCATGCCTTAGTTTATTTACAGTCCAGTACACAAACTGGTCCATGAGTCCCTCCACCCGATATACCACGTATACCAGTGTCTCTGTCTTGTTCTGTTTGGCCACATTTGCTGGGGTCCATTTATTGGACCGGAACCTTGTGGTCCGGTGTTGGATCATTAAAGTAAAAGAGAGAAGGAGGCTGATATCGCTTCTTACACAGAGGACCAATATTGTCCTTGACAGAGGGCGTGCATCACTCACCAAGGTACCAGGCCGCCCTCTCGAGGGGGTCTTAGAAGCCCGGGCAGAAAAGTGAGCACGACGGGTCTCCAGGCTCCAGAGAGTCAGCCAGAAAAAGATAGAGAGGAGAGAGAAAAAAGAGAGAGTGAGACAAAAAAAAAGACCGGGGGACCTAAGCTCTAATGGAGCAAAGGTGCTTTAAATGATTTTTCTATGAGTATATACAGGCTGCAGTACAAGAAACATATTCTTTGGGGAATGATAGAGTTCATAAATGAAATTATATGCAAACCAAACAAACTGCCAAAGGTTACCAAGGGAACAAGGAGTAATGCTAGTCCCAAGGTCAGGAGACAATCCATATCTCAAGAAAGGCGAATGGGGACTCTAAGCAGTGCAAGGTTTTGTCTTAAAGCGATGCTCTGCTGATGCTCTGCTGAACTTGGTGTTCCTCTGGACTTCGGACGGTGTTCTCGGGGGATACTCTGTTGTTTAAAGGAAGTCAAGCCACTTCCCGTGTTTGATGTGTAATTCGGGTTGGCTCTGGAGCTCATGCAGGGGATTCTGGACTCATCTCGAGTCGATTTGCGGAAACACAGGAGCCCTTTTGTTGTTGCTGCGGTGACATCAGGGTCCCGCTAGACTTGTGACAGTGTTCTTGGTGACTCTCTGAAGTTCCGTCCAGGAAGTCCAGATTCTATCTTGTTTGATGGGGAACACGGAATTCTGCTCTGCATGCAATGCAGGGGAATCGGGCATCATCTGGCAGCGAGGCGGAAGTCTCGTGTTTTTTTGTCGAGTTAACGGTGGGAACCTGGGGTATATTCTCGAGTTAGGACTTGGATGGCTCTTCAAAACTCGAGTTTGTTCAGCAAAGTCAGGACTCATGTCTAGTTGCGAGGGACACCTCGAGATTCTCATCGAGGCTTGGCAGGGAAATTGGGATGCCTCTTTAGGTGAGACTTGAGACCCAGTGTCCCTTTCAGTTCCCACAGTGATTGTCGGATTCCTATCAATTTTTAAGAGGAGTCAGGCTTGTTGTCCTTTTGACGCATTGAACTGCAAGTTCCTCTCGAATTTTCAAGGGGATGTGAGGCCTCCTGTCTAGATGAGGCGGGGGAACTAGGGCTTTCTCTAAAGTCTCCACAGGGGATTCACTCATCCCTTCATCTTGGGAGATGAAAGACTAGCCTGCATTCAAGTCACTGGAGGGAAATCCGGCCTTATTTCGAGTCAGGAGGGCATCTCGGTGTCCATTCCGCTTGGGGCAGCAAACTCAGGGTCCCTCTCACATACCTATAGCTAAGAGAGGCCTCCTGTTGAGGTGTTTGTGGAAAGTTGCATTCCTCTTGAGTCAAAAATAGGGAATCAGCTCTCATCTCGAGATGATTTGGGGAACCTGAAACATTCCTTGAGTTGGTGTGCTGAACGTGGTGTTCCTCTGGACTATATTTTTATTTTTCTATAACAACCATGATATATATCTTGTATGTTAGCATTTTATAGATCATTGAACATATGTATCAAATCATATTATATTGTATATGCATCCATTCCAGGACAAATATATATTTTTATTCATTAACAGCTCAAAATCTCTTCAGCTCTTCTGCAAGAAAATCCCCTTGTAAGAGTAAGCCAATGTTCAGCAGTTAACGCTTTGAAATCCTAATTCATTTCGAAATGACCCAGCCATTCAACAAGCTTCTACTACTTAGTTCAGCACAACTCCAGCAACATAAGTCACTCTAATCCCAAGGGACCAATCCAGATTATAGAGAATAGATCATTTTATCAAAAATACAATTTTTTTAATAGACCTTATCTAAAATTATTCATCTCATATATATATATATATATAATATATATATATAAATATGGTTACCTTTTTTTTGACAATCGTATCTTACCCCAAACAAAGGCATAACAAATGTATTATATAATGTTGATGACTTAAGACATGTCCCTACTAGATTAAGAAATAATTACATTGAAATCACATTCACAATTAAATAAACATTATACCCAACTTTGAACACCCTTCAGTTCATGTAGAGCTTAAACCAAATAGTGCCTATTAACTCCACACTATCTAAAAACAAAAACATACATTGAAACATAGCTAATTTTAGATACATAGACATAGTTCCCCTTATGAAATTTAAAATAGCTTTTTGTTTATTTTTTTATTTTGGGCTCCACCAATTTGCTCATTTCTGGAGTCCTAGATAGAGTGGGCTGCGTATGCCAAGGACATGATAAGAGTTAACTTAAGGTTTTTTCTTAGGCCTATTTTTGTTTCCCAGGCAGAACTGGAGTTCCATATATATATATATATATATTTTTTTTTTTTGTATCAAGTTCACCTTTCCTTTACTACACTTCCATCAAGTGCCGGTTTTGCAATTTCAATTAAAATTTTATTTTCACGTAAAAAAATCCTTTTCCCCTTTTTACATAAAAAACAAATGAAAAACAATTTTGTACAAACTTTTTCCTCTGAAAATTTTAAAATACCTTTTTTTAAAGGGGGTAAAAATCTTTCAGTCTTTGTGGGTCTTCCCGGGGAAATTTGAGCCGGGGGTTTTTATCATTTTTAGAGAAGACTAAAATTAAAAAAAAATTTTTTGAATTTTAAATTTTTTTTAACAAAATCCCACAAACTTTTATAGGCCGTTATTAAAAAAAAAAAAGTTTCCCTTGGTCTAAAGGTTAAAGGCATATTAAAAAATCTTTTTTCCGAAAAATATTAATTTAGAAATAAAGGATCGGTTTGCACCCAGGGCAAAAAAACCCCTTTTTAAAAATTTTGAAAATTTTTAATATTTTTTGAAAAAAAAAAGAATTTCCCAAAAGGAAATTTTTCAAAAGTTTTCCTTTTAATTTGGTTTTTAAAGCTTTTGTGCTTGGAATTTTCTTTTAAGGGGGATTCTTTGTTAAATAGGCCATAAATTTTTTGAAAAATGTTTTTTTTTGGAAAAAGACATTGCCCCGGAAAAAAGTGGAATATATTATTTGATTGATAAATAAGTCCCCTTTTAGAATTTAAAGGGTCTCATCACAAAATTTTTAAAAGGGGGGCCCTTTTTAATTGTTAGGAAAATTTTAAATTTATTTATTTTTAGAATTCCCAAAAGGCAAGATTTTAATAGGTTTCCAAAAAAGGTTTTATATTCCCTTTTTAGGGGTAAAATTTTTTTTTCCCTTTTTTTAAAAGTTTTTATTTTCCCACTATTTTTAAAAAAAAATTGTTTAAAGGTTGTTTTTTTAGTATTTAAAAAACTTTCCCTCATATAAGGGTTAAAGGAAGGTAACAAAAAAAGTTTAAAAAATTTTTTTCCCCCCTTTTTTTCCCTAGAAATTTAAATTTTTAATAATTTAAATTTTCTTTTTTGAAAATTTCCAAGGAAAGAACCTTTTTAAGCCAAAATTGTCACCCCTAAAAGTAATTTGGGGGTAGGGCCAAAAAATTTTTCCATAATTTTTTTTAAAAGGGGGGCGTTAATTTAAAAAGAAAAAATTTAGGGGTTGGGAAAAATGCCCCTCACTTAGGGGTTAGGGGAAAAAAAAGGGAATTTTTGGGGGTTTTTTTTTTTCCGGGGGGTCCCCCTTTTAGTTTCTAATGGTTTCCCTTTTAAAAATTTAAAATTTCCCGGGCCCCGTATTCCTTTTTGGGGAAAGGGGAAAAATTTTAACTTTTTTAATTTTTGGGGTCCCAAAAAATTTTACTCCAAGAAAAAATCCCTTATTTTTTAAAATTTTCTTGATTAGCGATTTGACTTTTTGGGTTTTTTAAAAGGTTTGCCCTTTTTTTTAAAAAAACTGGGAAAAAACCTAAAAGGTTTCTTTTATAGGTTTTCAAACAATAAATTTTCTCTTTTTTTTGATTTCCCCTTTCCCCCTAATTTGGGGTAAGCTTCTAGTCTATTTTTAAAAAAAGGTAACTTTTCATTAGTTGCCCTCTAAAATGGGGGGATGGTCAGGAAAGGGATTTTAGGGGCAGGTGAAAAATTTTTTATATTTTTTAGTTTTAAATTATTTTGAAATAACAAAATTTTATGAAATAAAAAAAAGGGGGGGGGGGGGGGGGGGGGGGGGGTTTTTTTTCGAAAAGGGGGGGAAATCCTTTTGCAAATTAAGTTTTTAAAAAAGGGGGCCAAAGGCTTTGAGTACTGAAAAATTTTTTTTTGGGGGCCCCTTTTTAAATTTTTTTGGGAAAAAAAAAAAATAAAAAGCTTTTAAATGGATATTTTTTATATGTTTAAGGGCCCCCTTTCCGGCTGAAAAACAGAATCCCCCAATTAAAAAAGGGGGGGAAAGAAAAATTAAAGGGGTCCACCCTTTTTCCCTGTTGTTTTCATACAAATCCCTGCCCCAAATCCCAAAAGATTTCCCGGTTTCCCTTTTTTTTCCACCTTTCGGGTTATTTTGGAAAACCGAACCTTGTTTGGGGTTTTCACAGAAAAAAAGGGGGACTTACCTTTTTTTACAAAGGCCAAAAGTCCCCCCCAAACTATATCCAAGGTACCAGGGGCCCCCTTCGGGGGGGTTTTTGGGGGCGAAAATGGACGACGGGCCCCCCTCCCGAAGTAAGAAAAAGAAAGGGGGAAAGAAAAAAAAGAGGACCCAAAAAGGAAAGGGGGGCCCAACCAAGGACAAAAGGGCTTAAAAATTTTTTTAGAAAACGGTCAGAAAGAAACTCTTTGGGGGAAAAAAGTTTAGCAAAAAAAAAAAGAAAAGACCAAAGGGGGAAAAAAAGGGGTACCCCAAGGGGAGGGAAAAAATTTTTTAAGAAAAAGGGGAAGGGGACAAGATTTTTTTTAAAGGGGTCGCAACTTTTTTTTTCCCGGGACGGGGGTTGGGGAATCGGTTTAAAGGGGGCAACCTTCCCGGGAGGGATTGGGTTTTTTCTAGCCATTTGGGGATTGGTCTCTGATTTGATTGGGCCGGGAAACCCCCTTTTTTGTTTGGGGGAACATCCCGGTTGTGAATGTTTTTGGTGACTCCTGAATTCCCCCCCAGGAATCCGACCATCTTTTTTGTGGGAACACGGGTTCCCTGAATGAGGGGTGGGATCTCGGAGCCGGGCGGAATCCTTTTTTTTTGGGGTTAGGGGGAACCTGGGAATTCTCGAAAGCGGATGGGTCTTCAAAAAAAAATTTTTTTTGCAAAATCAGGGGGCCAGTTATTCGAAACCCGAGTTCCAAAAGAGTTTGGGCAAAATTGGGGCCCCCTTTAGGTGGAGGACCCCCCCTTTTGTTTCCCCAGGTTGGCGGAAATTTATCTTTTTTGGGAGTCCTTTTTTTTCCTTTTAAGTTGAATGCAATTCCTTCAAAATTTTAAGGGGATGTGGGTCCTTTAGATGACGGGGCCCGGGTTTCAAATCCCCCCAGGATACTTCCCTTTCATTTAATGAAAAAAACTCATTCAGTCCGGGGGGGAAACCGGCCCATTTAGTCAGGGATTTGGGCCTTTTCCCCTTGGGCCAAACTCGGGTCCCTCCCTTCCCCGCAAAAGGTCCCCTTTATGTTTTTTAAAAGGACCTCTGTAAAATTTTGGGGAAAGCTTCCTCTGAAATTTTTGGGAACCCAAAAAAAATTTCCCGAGTGGGTTTTGGGTGAACGTGGGGTTCCTTGGCTTAAAATTTTTTTTATAACAACCAGATATACTTGTTGTTAGCATTTTTAGATCATTGAAAAATGATCAAATCATATTATATTGTATATCATCCATTCCCCGGCAAATATATATTTTATTCATTTAAAAGCTCAAATCCTTACTCTCTGCAAAAAATCCCCCGTAAGAAAAACCAAAAATTTAGCAGTTAAAAGCTTTAAAAACCTAATTTATTTCGAAAAGACCCCGCCCTTCAACAAGTTTTTACACTTTTGTTCGCCAACTCCCGAAAAATAAGTCACTTAATCCAAGGGACCAATCCGATTATAGAGAATAGATCATTTTATCAAAAATCAATTTTTTCAAAACCCCTTATTAAAAAATTTATTATATTAAATATAAAAATAAAAAAAAAATTTTTTTTTTTTTTTCCCCAACGATCAAAACAAAGGATAAAATTTTTTAAATTTAAAGCCCCCAAGATTTATAATTGAAATAAAACATTAAAAAAACATTCCAATTAAAAAAATTTCCCCCTTTTTTTTCCCCCCCAAAATGTGATTAAACCAAATATCCCCTTTAAAAACCCCAAATAAAAAAACAAAAAAACATTGAAAAATGTTTTTAAAATTAAAAAGTTTTTTATGTTTAAAAATTTTTTTTTTTTTTTTATTTGGGGCTCCACCAATTTTATTTCGGGTTTAAATCTTTGTTCCAGGCAGAAAAGTTTAAAATTAAAATTTTTTTTTATATTTTTTTAAAATTATATATTTTTTTTTTTTTATAATAAATTTATATATTTTTTTTTTAAAATTTCCCCTTTTTCCTTTATAATTATCCACCGGTTTTTTTAAAAAATTAATTTAAAAAATTTCAATTTCATTTTTCCCGTACTAGATTATTAAAAAATCCCCTTTTTGTACATAGAATTTTTTAAAATTGCTGAAAATTTTTGCAATAGGGTTTAAAAGGGAAAAATTTTTCAAAATCTTGGCAAATAAGGGAATGGCCTTTTGTACTCTTTTTGGGGTCCAGGGGTTGGAGCTGGGGGCTGACCATGGGTTTTTCAAAAGGGGGCAAGACCCGAAATTTAGGCAAGATAAAAGGATTTTACTCCCGTTAAATGTTAGAAAATTTTTTTTTTCCAAAAATTTTGAAAAGGGAAAAAAAAGTGCTTGGTTTAAAAGGGAAACTTAAAAAACCGTAAAAGAATAATTTTTAATTTTTGGAAAAATGGGGGTTTTTCTTTTACCCCCAAAAAGGTTCAAAAAAAAAAATTTTAAAAATTTGTTTAAAAAATTTAAAATTTTTTTTTATAACAAAAAAAATTTTTTTAAAAAGAGCAAATTTTCAATAGTTTTTTTTTGTTTTAAAAATGTTTTTTTATATTTAAATTTTTTTTCCCCCAAGGGGATTTTTTGGTTTAAAAAGGTCATTAAAAATTTCCCCTGAATTTTTAAAATTTTTTTTTTTTTAAAATAGGTTGGGCCCCCCCAAAAAATTGGTTTAATTTAGTTTTTCTAAATGTCCCTTCCCGAAAAAAATTTTCAATTTCCCAAATTTTAAAGGGTGGTTTTTTTGGCTAAAGTTGGGTTTAATATTTTTTTTTAAATTTTTTTTCTTAAAAAATTTTTAATTTGGCGAAAATTTTTATAGGGTTTGGAAAAAAATTTTTTGAAATGTAATTAAACCCCTTGTGAGGGTTAGAAAAAAAAAAAAATTAAATTTTAAAAATTTTCCCCCTTTTAAAAAAAAAATGAGGGCAAAATTTTTTTATTTAAATTTCCCAAAAATTCCCCCAAAATTTAAAAGAATGGGAAGGTTTAAAAAAAAAATTTTAGTTTGTCCCCCCGAAAAAAAAATCTGGTTTGACCAAAAGAATTTTTTTTAAGAATAAAATTTTTCCCCCCCGCGATTTTTTAGGGAACCAATTTAAATTGCCTTTTTAGGGGTGGGGGGCCCTCCCGATTCTTAAAAAATCTTAATTAAAAAAAAATCTTTGGGCCCGGATTTTGCAGCATGGGAAATTGGGGGAGGGAAAAAAAAAAATTTTCCCTCCTTTTTTTTTTAGGGGGGATCCCCCTTTAGTTTTTTTTAAATTTCCTTTTAAAAAATTTTTAGCTTTCCCTGATTCCCCTTAGTGGGAAAAAAAAAAAAAAAAAAAAAAAAAAAAAAAAAAAAAAAAAAAAAAAAAAAAAAAAAAAAAAAAAAAAAAAAAAAAAAAAAAAAAAAAAAAAAAAAAAAAAAAAAAAAAAAAAAAAAAAAAAAAAAAAAAAAAAAAAAAAAAAAAAAAAAAAAAAAAAAAAAAAAAAAAAAAAAAAAAAAAAAAAAAAAAAAAAAAAAAAAAAAAAAAAAAAAAAAAAAAAAAAAAAAAAAAAAAAAAAAAAAAAAAAAAAAAAAAAAAAAAAAAAAAAAAAAAAAAAAAAAAAAAAAAAAAAAAAAAAAAAAAAAAAAAAAAAAAAAAAAAAAAAAAAAAAAAAAAAAAAAAAAAAAAAAAAAAAAAAAAAAAAAAAAAAAAAAAAAAAAAAAAAAAAAAAAAAAAAAAAAAAAAAAAAAAAAAAAAAAAAAAAAAAAAAAAAAAAAAAAAAAAAAAAAAAAAAAAAAAAAAAAAAAAAAAAAAAAAAAAAAAAAAAAAAAAAAAAAAAAAAAAAAAAAAAAAAAAAAAAAAAAAAAAAAAAAAAAAAAAAAAAAAAAAAAAAAAAAAAAAAAAAAAAAAAAAAAAAAAAAAAAAAAAAAAAAAAAAAAAAAAAAAAAAAAAAAAAAAAAAAAAAAAAAAAAAAAAAAAAAAAAAAAAAAAAAAAAAAAAAAAAAAAAAAAAAAAAAAAAAAAAAAAAAAAAAAAAAAAAAAAAAAAAAAAAAAAAAAAAAAAAAAAAAAAAAAAAAAAAAAAAAAAAAAAAAAAAAAAAAAAAAAAAAAAAAAAAAAAAAAAAAAAAAAAAAAAAAAAAAAAAAAAAAAAAAAAAAAAAAAAAAAAAAAAAAAAAAAAAAAAAAAAAAAAAAAAAAAAAAAAAAAAAAAAAAAAAAAAAAAAAAAAAAAAAAAAAAAAAAAAAAAAAAAAAAAAAAAAAAAAAAAAAAAAAAAAAAAAAAAAAAAAAAAAAAAAAAAAAAAAAAAAAAAAAAAAAAAAAAAAAAAAAAAAAAAAAAAAAAAAAAAAAAAAAAAAAAAAAAAAAAAAAAAAAAAAAAAAAAAAAAAAAAAAAAAAAAAAAAAAAAAAAAAAAAAAAAAAAAAAAAAAAAAAAAAAAAAAAAAAAAAAAAAAAAAAAAAAAAAGAGACATTTGAGTTGGACTGTGAGAGGAGAAGCATTGGAGAGCCAGGAGGCTAGCAAGAAATTTATAATTTGTATTGTTTAAATTTACCTTTTAAAGTTGAATCATTTAATTATTGTAAATATATGTTTTGTCGGATTTGGTGGCAGAGGAAAGCATTTGGAAGCCAGGAGGCTAGCAAGAAAATTTTATATATTTATTGTTTTATTGAGCCTTTTAAAGTTGATCATTATTTATATGTAATAATATGTGTTTTGTCTGTTGTGAATATTGAGGGCTAGAATAAATTAAAAGGCGAATTAGCTTAATAAGCGCAAGGGCTCGGATCCACTAATATATTTCTTGTTGGCTGTCATTTACTTTCTTGCCGGACAAATTTAAAAGTCAAATGCATTTGTCGGAAATAGGAGATCTTCTACTAGTTTGAAGGCAAGCCTTATTCACTGGCGTGAAACAGAGTCCTGAATGTAAAAGTGTGGCAAAGCAGAAATTAATGGGGGGCACCTTTACCATGCTAGTATTCAGGCCACAACAGGTCCATGAGTCCTCCACCGAATTTCCAGTATACCAGTGTTTGTTCTTGCCACATTTGCTGGGTCCATTATTGGACCGACCTGTGTCGGTGTTGGCGACAGAAAGTAAAAGAGAGAGGAGGCTGATATCGCTTCTTTACACAGAGGACAATATTGTCTTGACAGAGGGCGTGATCTCACAAGTACAGGCGCCTCAGGGGTCTTAGAAGCCGGGCAGAAAGTGAGCACGAGGTTCACTCCAGAGGTCAGCAGAAAAGATAGAGAGAGGGAAAAGAGATGAGACAAAAAAACGGGGACCCAAGTCTAATGGAGCAAAGGTGCTTAATGATTTTTTATGATATACAGGCTGCTACAGAACTTCTTTGGGAAGATAGAGTTCAGCAAACCAAACAAACGCAAAGGTTACAGGGAAAAGAGAATGCAGTCCAGGCGAAAATCCTATTCAAGAAAGGCGAAGGGACTAGCGTTTTGTTTAAGCATGCCGTGAACTGGTTCCTCTGATTGGGGTTTCTCGGGTCTCTGTTGTTAAGGAAGTCAAGCCCTTCCGTGTTGAGGGAATTCGGTTGGTTGGAGTCATCGGGATTCTGATCATCTCGGCGTTGCGACACAGAGCCTTTCTTGTTGCTGCTGATCAGGGTCCGCTAGACTTGTGACAGTGTTCTGGTGATTCTGAAGTTTCCGGAAGTCCAGACTCTTTGTTTGATGGGGAACACGGGAAATTTCTCTGATGCAATGCAGGGGAAAGGCATCATCTGCAGGAGGGAGTCTGTTTTTTTTGGAGTTACGGTGGGAACCTGGGGTATTCTCGATTAGATTGGAGCTTTCAAAACCGAGTTTGTTAGCAAAGTCAGATAGTCTAGTTGCGAGGGACACTCGAGATTTCATCGAGCTGGCAGGAATTGGAGCCTTTAGGAGATGAGACCGTGTCCTTTCAGTTCCCCAGTGATGTGGATCTTCATTTTTAGAGATCAGGCTTGTTGTCCTTTTGACGATTAATGCAGTTCCTCTCGAATTTTCAAGGGATTGAGGCCTCGTCGAGAGGCGGGGAACTAGGGCTTTCTCTAAAGTTCCACAGGGGATTCATCATCCTTCATTTGGGATGAAAGACAGCTGCTTCAGTACGGGGAATCCGGCTTATTCGGTCGGCACTCGGGTCATTCCTTGGCAGAAACTCGGCCCTTCACATCCTAAGCTAAGAGGCCCGTTGAGGTGTTTGTGAAAGTTGCATCCTCTTGTCAAAATAGGAATCGCTTCATTCGAGTGTTGGGGACCTGAAACTTCTTGGTTGGTGGCTGACGTGGTGTTCCTCTGGAATTTTTTTTTATAACAACATATTATCTGTTTTGCATTTTAGATCTTAACATATGTATCAAATCATATATATTGTATTAACATTCAACAAATAAATTTTTATTCATTAACGCCAAAACTCTTAGCCTTCAAGAAAATCCCCTGTAGAGAAGCCCAAAGTTCAGCGTTAAGTTGAAACCTAATCATTTCGAAATGACCACCATTCACAAGCTTCTCTACTTTCGCACAACTCAAACATAATCTCTAATCCCCAAGGGCCAATCCAGTTATAGGAATAGTCATTTAAAAATACAATTTTTTAATAACCTTATCTAAATTATTATCTATATATAATATATATATATATATAATATATTAAATGGTTACCTTTTTTTGACAATCTATCTTACCCAACAAAGGAAAAAATTATTAATAATTTGATGACTTAAAACAGTCCTACTAATTAAAATAATTACATGAAACATTCCATTAAATAAAATTATACCAACTTTGAACCTTTATTCATGGAGCTTAAACCAAATAGTGCCATTAACCAACTATCTAAAAACAAAAATACTTGAACATGCTAATTTTTAGATACAAGCATATTTTATGAAATTTAAAAGTTTTGTTTATTTTTTATTTTGGCTCACCAATTTGCTCATTTTGGAGTCCTAGTAGGTGGTGCTATGCAAGGAATGATAAGAGTTAACTTAAGTTTTTTCTTAGCCTTTTTTGTTTCCAGGCGAATGGTTCAATTATATTTATATTTTTTATATATAATTTTTTTTTTATAAGTTCCTTTCCTTTACTCACTTATCAAGGGGCCCTTTTGAATTTAAATTAAAATTTTATTTTACAGTTTTATTGGACTAAAGATATCTAGCCATTCAGTGTCAAAATACCTTCTCCTCTGTAGCATGTATTTATTAAATTATGCAGAGATTTTTGTCAATAGGACTTAACCCTTTGGGTAAATTTTGACAATACTGGATAATTGGAGGGGCATGGAACCTTTTCATACTTGTCTGGAGAATCTCAGGGATGTGAGCGGTGGCTGAATCTTGGTTGATAGAGTAGACACGACAAGTGACTTAGCACAGCTAGCAGACTTTAGTACCTTGTGTAAATAGTTATGAAATCTTTTATGAGCACGATATATTAAGAAAGGAGAGAGAAGTAGTCTCCCGGTCTAAAGGTGTAAGGCATATTAAAAAATCAATCTTGTGAATCGTAATAATTGTGCCAATTTGGAAGTAATGGGATCTTGTTACAGCGCCCAGGTTCAAAAAGTATTACTTTTAAATCGTATGAGACACC
The DNA here is from genome assembly GCA_020976825.1 of Odocoileus hemionus. Lineage (NCBI taxonomy): Eukaryota > Metazoa > Chordata > Mammalia > Artiodactyla > Cervidae > Odocoileus > Odocoileus hemionus. The sequence continues at coordinate 17,932 of JAJLRB010000486.1, read as the reverse complement.
ATTTGTAATTTTCTTGTTACAAAAATAGGAGTCCAAAAAGAGCAAGATTTCAATAGTTTCTTTAATTGTGTGTTTATAGTTTTATGCTGTATTTTTCTTCATGGGGCATTGCTTTTCTAAAGGCTCTAAATTTTTCTGTTTTAATACTTTTTTGTTTGTAAATGAGCATTGGCCTAGGAAAAATGTGGAAATATATTGAGTTGCCTTGATAATAAGTCCCTTCAGAGTTAAGGGGTGCTCTTACTAAGTTTTATGTTTTAGTGCCTTTGTCTATCATTGTGTAATTTAATATTTTCATAAATTATTGTACTTTTGCTTGGAATTCTCAATTTGCAAGAGCCTTTTGGGGTCAGGATTTGGCCAAAAAGTATCGAATGTAATATGACCTTGCTGAGGGTCAGAAATATTTTACCATTATTTTAGTTTAATTTGTCGACATATTTAATAAAATATGTCTTAGATTGTTTTGTCTGTTTACAAATTGCCTTCCTACATTAGAGAGGAGAAGGAAGTGTAGGCAAAGAAGTATTGAGAAAGTTGTCCCCTTTTGAATGCCATAGAATTGAGTACATCATAATTGAATTTCCTTATATTGAATCAATTATTCCCGGACAGTATCTTTAGAGCCAATTGATCACCCTTAAAGCCTGAAGTTAGGGTAGGGGTCCAAAAACTCAGTATGTACTCAGAAGGGATGCTTATGTAAAGAAAAATCATTTAGGTGGTATATATACAGCACGGGACTTTGGGTTGAGGAAAAAAATATTTGCCCTCTTTTTTTGTAGGACTGGGAGGTCCCTCTTGGAGTTTCTTGAAGGTTTCTTAATTCAATTTTTACTGTCTTGGCCAGGCTTCTCTTGGACATGGAAAATTTTGGAACATTTTTAGCTTTCTGGGCAGTCCTTTAAACGCTTTTATCTACATGTAAACATCCTTCACTTCTCTTTTTAAAGTTTGTGCATTGATAGCTTTTTTGCATTTTTAAGTTTGATCTAGGTTGACAAGTTTATTAATCAAAAGTATCTTAGTCTGAAAATTTGCAGCTATAGCGCTTTGACTTTCTGATTGATTTATAACAGTAAATATTAGCTGTTTTTTTGATTTCTTTCTCCAAAAAAGTATGGGAATAGCAGTTCTAGTCTAGATAAAAATTTAGGGTAACTTTTATTTTGCACAAAAAGACATTTGATGCACTGGTGGCAAGGAGAGCTTTTAGTTCCAGGCAGGCTAGCAAGAAAATTTTATTAGTTTGTATTGTTTTAATGAGCTTTTGTAAGTTGAATATTATTTAATGTTATATTTGTTTGTCTGTGCTGAATTGGAAGGGCTGAAATTTCATTAAATGGAGAATTAGCTTTAATAAAGGATTGGTCGAGTCCACGGAAAAATTCTTTGTTTGGCTGCTCATTACATTTCTTGCCGGAGCAAATTTAAAGTCAAAACTGCATTGTAGGAATAAGATGATCTTCTCTACGTTGAGCAGCCTCTATTCACTGCGTAAACCAGGTCCGAAAGTAAAGATGTGGCAACAAAAATAATGGGTGGCAGCCTTTTAACCCTGCTTTGTATTACAGTCCAACAGGTATGAGTCCCTTCCCCGAATAACGTAACAGTGCTTGTTCTTTGGCCAATTTGCTGGGTCCATATTGACGGAACCTTGTGGTCGGTGTTGCGATCAGAATAAAGAGAGAAGGGGTGATACGTTCTTTACACAAGGACCATTGTCTGACAGAGGGCGTGCATCATCACCAAGGTACCGCGCCCTCTCGAGGGGGTCTTAGAGCCCGGGCGAAAGGGCACGAGGGTTCCAGCTCCAGAGAGTCAGCCAAAAAAGATAGAGAGAGAGAAAAGAGAGAGTGGACAAAAAAAGACGGGACTAGCTCTAATGGAGCAAGTGCTTTAATGGTTTTCTAGAGAAAACAGCTGCAGACAAGAAATTTTTGGGGAATGAAGGTTGCAAACAAAAACGCAAGGTTACCAAGGACAAGGATAATGCAGTCAAGGCAGGGACCCTATCCAAGAAAGGCGAAAGGGACTGCAGTTTGTCTAAAGCGATGCTTGCTGACTGGTTCCTCTGTTTGGCTGTTCTCGGGGATACTCTGTTTAAAGGAAGTCAAGCCATTCCCGTGTTTGATGTGAATTCGGTTGCTTGGAGCTCATGCAGGGATTCTGATCATCTGAGTCGATTGCAAAACAGAGCCCTTTTTTTGTGGGTGCATCGGTCCCGTAGACTTGGCAGTTTTTGTGACTCTCTGAGTCCGTCCAGGATCCAGACTTCTATTGTTTATGGGAACACGGAATTGTCTGATGCATGCAGGGGAATCGGGCTATTGGCAGCGAGGGGAAGTTCGTGTTTTTTTGTCGAGTTAGGTGGGAACTGGGTATTCTCGATTAGGACTTGGGTGGCTCTTCAAAACTGAGTTTGTTCAGCAAAGTGGACTCATGTTATTGCGGGGACCCTCGAGTTCCATGAGCTGGAGGGAATTGGGATGCCTTTTAGGGACTTGGACCATGTCCTTCATTCCACAGTGATTGTCGTCCACAATTTTTAAGAGGAGTCAGGCTTGTTGTCTTTTGACGCATGAATGCAGTTCTCTCGAATTTTCAAGGGATTGAGGCTCTGTCTAGATGAGGGGGACTGGGTTTCTCTAAAGTTCCACAGGGGTCACTCACCCTCATTGGAATAAAGATAGCCTGCATTCAATACTGAGGAATCGGCCTATTCGAGTCAGGGATTCGGTGTCCATTCGCTTGGGCAGCAAATCAGGTCCCTCTAATCTATACTAAAGAGGCTCTTTGAGGTGTTTGTGGAAAGTTGCATTCCTCTTGATCAAAAATAGGGAATGCCAACGAGTATTGGGACCTGAACATCCTTTGTTGGCGAAGTGGTTTCCCGACTAATTTATTTTTTAAACAAATGAATATCTGTGTGCATTTTAAGATCATTGAACTTGTATAAATATTATAGAACTCCTTTCCCGCAAATATTTTTTTATTATTACGCTCAAAACTCTTAGCTCTCTGCAAGAAATCCCTTTAAGGAAGCTGTTCCGTTATCTTGAACCTAAATCATTTCGAAAGACCCAGCATTCACAAGCTTTACTCTTGTCAGACACTCCAGAAATAATCCTCTATCCCAGGACATCAATTAAAAATAGATCATTTATCAAAACAATTTTTTATAGACTTATCTAAAATATTCTCCAAAAAATATATATTATATTTATATATTATGTTACTTTTTTTGACATGATCTTACCCAAAAAGGCAAACAAATGATAATAATGTTGAGCTTAAGACTGTCCCTACTAGATTAGAATAATTAATTGAAATCACTTCAAATTAATAAATATACCAACTTGAAACCTTCATTCTGTAGCTTAAACAAATATGCCATTAACCCACTATCTAAAAACAAAACATACATTGAAAATAGCTAATTTTAGATACATAGACTATTCCCTTATGAATTTAAATGCTTTTTGTTTATTTTTTTTGGCTCCACAATTTGCTCATTTGGAGTCTAGATGGTGGGCTCGTTTCCAAGACATGAAAGATTAATTAGTTTTTTCTTAGGCTATTTTTGTTTCCCAGGCAACTGGATTCAAAATTTATTATTTTTTATTTTTTTTTTTTATCAAGTTCCTTCTTTCTACACTTCCATCAGGCCGGTTTGAAATTCAATTAAATTTATTTTCCATTTCATGGATCTAAAGATATTAGATTCAGTGCAAAATATCCTTACTTTTTGTAGTATAGTATATATTAACTTTGCGAACGAATTTTTACATAGGACTTAACTGCTGAAATTTTGACAAATCTTGTAATATGGGAGGGCATGGACCCCTTTCGACTGTCGGGGAACTCAGGGATAGTTGCTGTGGTAATCTAGGGGTTGATAGGTAGGACCGCTGAGTGACTAGCAGCAGCAGTAGCAGGTTTTAAGCATCTTTAAATATCTACTGAAATTTTTATGAGGCAGATTGATTAAGAAAGGGAGAGAAAGTTAGCTTCCCCGGGCAAAGGTGTAAAGGATATAAAAATCAATCTTGTAAACCGTATAATAATGGCCAATTTTGAGGAAAGTAATGGGATCTTGTTACAATGCGCCCAGGTTCAAAAGTATTAACTTTTAAAATTTTTAGAGACACATTTGTAATATTTCTTTGTATAACAAAAAAAAGAGTCCAAAAAGAGCAAGTCTTCAATGTTTTTTTTAATTGTGGTTATTGTTCTTGTGTTGTAATTTTTTTTAAAGGGGCATTGCTTTGTCTAAAAGCTCATAATTTTCTCTGTTATTTATAATGTTTGTTGTAAAATAGCATGGCCCCTAGGAAAATGTGGAATTATTCTGAGTTTGCCATTGATAATAAATCCTTCTAGAATTAAGGGGTGCATTATCACAATAGGTCTTAAATGTTGTCAAGGTTGGCCTTGTGGTCTATATAGGAGTAGCTTTGATATATTTTCTAAATTTATTTCTTTGCTGAGAATCCTGCAATTGGCAAGGACTTTTGATGGGTCAGGATTTGGCCAAACTATCGAAATGTATATTGACCCATTGCTGAGGGCCAGAAAATTTTACATTATTTGATGTTATATTGCGACATTTAAATAACATGATTCTTAAGATGTTTTTGACTGTATACAATCTGCCTCCCACTTAGTAGAGATTAAGGAAGTGTAGCAAAGAGTAATTGAGAATGTTGTCCCCCCTTTTGAATGCCATAGAAAACTGAGTTGGACATCATAATTTGAATTTCCTTCCTTTATAATTGAATCAATTGTATACCATGAAGAGACCCAGTAATTCCTTATAAGCCAAATTAGATCAACCCTGTAAAACCCAGAAGGTTGAGGGGGTAGGGGTCCAAAACTCCAGTATGTATCTAAAGGGCTCTTATGGTAAAGGAAAAATTTTGGCTGGTTTAATGACGCATGGACGTTGAGGTTTGGGAAAAATGAATTTGCCTCTTTTTTTGTAGGGACTGGGAGGTCCCTCTTTGGGTTTCTTGGATGGTTCCTTCAATTAATTTAAAATTCTGTCTTTGGCCAGTGCTTCTCGTGGCGCGGGAAACTTTGGAAGCATTTTATAGCTTCTTAGGGCAGTCCCTTTAACGCTTTTATCCACATGAACTCCTTCCTTCTCTTTTAAAGTTTGTAGCTTGATTCAGCTTGTTTGCATCTTTTAAGTTTTTTCCTAGTTGTGACAGCCTTTATATAATCAAAGTATTATGAAATTGCAGCTATAGCGCTTTACATTTTATGCTTTCAAAGCAAGTAAATTATCTAGCTGTTTTTTGAATTCTTCTCATTACGTATGGGAAATGCAGTTCTAGCTAGCTAAAAATTAAGGTAACTTTCATTGGTTGCAGCAAAGAGACATTTTTTTTTTTTTTTTTTTTTTTTTTTTTTTTTTTTTTTTTTTTTTTTTTTTTTTTTTTTTTTTTTTTTTTTTTTTTTTTTTTTTTTTTTTTTTTTTTTTTTTTTTTTTTTTTTTTTTTTTTTTTTTTTTTTTTTTTTTTTTTTTTTTTTTTTTTTTTTTTTTTTTTTTTTTTTTTTTTTTTTTTTTTTTTTTTTTTTTTTTTTTTTTTTTTTTTTTTTTTTTTTTTTTTTTTTTTTTTTTTTTTTTTTTTTTTTTTTTTTTTTTTTTTTTTTTTTTTTTTTTTTTTTTTTTTTTTTTTTTTTTTTTTTTTTTTTTTTTTTTTTTTTTTTTTTTTTTTTTTTTTTTTTTTTTTTTTTTTTTTTTTTTTTTTTTTTTTTTTTTTTTTTTTTTTTTTTTTTTTTTTTTTTTTTTTTTTTTTTTTTTTTTTTTTTTTTTTTTTTTTTTTTTTTTTTTTTTTTTTTTTTTTTTTTTTTTTTTTTTTTTTTTTTTTTTTTTTTTTTTTTTTTTTTTTTTTTTTTTTTTTTTTTTTTTTTTTTTTTTTTTTTTTTTTTTTTTTTTTTTTTTTTTTTTTTTTTTTTTTTTTTTTTTTTTTTTTTTTTTTTTTTTTTTTTTTTTTTTTTTTTTTTTTTTTTTTTTTTTTTTTTTTTTTTTTTTTTTTTTTTTTTTTTTTTTTTTTTTTTTTTTTTTTTTTTTTTTTTTTTTTTTTTTTTTTTTTTTTTTTTTTTTTTTTTTTTTTTTTTTTTTTTTTTTTTTTTTTTTTTTTTTTTTTTTTTTTTTTTTTTTTTTTTTTTTTTTTTTTTTTTTTTTTTTTTTTTTTTTTTTTTTTTTTTTTTTTTTTTTTTTTAAAAAAAAAAAAAAAAAAAAAAAAAAAAAAAAAAAAAAAAAAAAAAAAAAAAAAAAAAAAAAAAAAAAAAAAAAAAAAAAAAAAAAAAAAAAAAAAAAAAAAAAAAAAAAAAAAAAAAAAAAAAAAAAAAAAAAAAAAAAAAAAAAAAAAAAAAAAAAAAAAAAAAAAAAAAAAAAAAAAAAAAAAAAAAAAAAAAAAAAAAAAAAAAAAAAAAAAAAAAAAAAAAAAAAAAAAAAAAAAAAAAAAAAAAAAAAAAAAAAAAAAAAAAAAAAAAAAAAAAAAAAAAAAAAAAAAAAAAAAAAAAAAAAAAAAAAAAAAAAAAAAAAAAAAAAAAAAAAAAAAAAAAAAAAAAAAAAAAAAAAAAAAAAAAAAAAAAAAAAAAAAAAAAAAAAAAAAAAAAAAAAAAAAAAAAAAAAAAAAAAAAAAAAAAAAAAAAAAAAAAAAAAAAAAAAAAAAAAAAAAAAAAAAAAAAAAAAAAAAAAAAAAAAAAAAAAAAAAAAAAAAAAAAAAAAAAAAAAAAAAAAAAAAAAAAAAAAAAAAAAAAAAAAAAAAAAAAAAAAAAAAAAAAAAAAAAAAAAAAAAAAAAAAAAAAAAAAAAAAAAAAAAAAAAAAAAAAAAAAAAAAAAAAAAAAAAAAAAAAAAAAAAAAAAAAAAAAAAAAAAAAAAAAAAAAAAAAAAAAAAAAAAAAAAAAAAAAAAAAAAAAAAAAAAAAACAAAAAACTACTGTAATGATGTAAAGTAATTAGCCTCCAACTAATAAAAATTAAAAAAAAAAAAATAAAGATCTACTGAGTAAAAAAAAAAAAAAAAAATTAAGGTAACTTTTCATTAGTTTGCAGCAAAGAGACATTTGGAGTTGCGACTGGTGGCAGAGGAGAAGCATTTGGAGCAGCCAGGGCAGGGCTAGCAAGAAAATTTTTATATAGTTTGTATTGTTTTAATTGAGCCTTTTGTAAAGTTGAATCATTTAATTTATATGTATATAATATGTGTTTTGTCTGTTGCTGAATATTGGAAGGGCTAGAATATACATTAAAATGGCAGAATTACAGCTTTAATAAGAGCGCATATGGGCTCGAGATGTCAACTGGAATAAGTTTTTTCTTTGTTTGGCTGCTTGCATTTTAACATTTTCTTTGCCCGGAGCCAAATTTAAAAGTAGATCCAAAAACTGCATTGTCAGGAGGGAAACTAAGGGATTGAATCGTTCTACTACTGTTTGAAGGCAAGCCTCTATTCACTGGCGTGAAACCAGAAGTCCCTGAAATGTAAAGACGTGGGTGGGCAAAGCAGAGAAAATTAATGGGGGCCTGGCCAGCCTTTTAACGCCATGCCTTAGTATTTACAGACCACAACAGGTCCATGAGTGTCCCTCCACACCCGATATACCACGTATACCAGTGTCTCTGTTCTTTGGCCACATTTGCTGGGGTCCATTATTGGACCGGGAACCTTGTGGTCCGGTGGTTGGCGATCAGAAAGTAAAAGAGTAAGAAGGAGGAGGCTGATATCGCTTCTTTACACAGAGGACCAATATTGTCCTTGACAGAGGGCGTGCATCACTCACCAAGGTACCAGGCGCCCTCTCGAGGGGGTCTTAGAAGCCCGGGCAGAAAAAGTGAAAAGTGAGCACGACGGGTCTCCAGGCTCCAGAGAGTCAGCCAGAAAAAGATAGAGAGAGAGAGAAAAAGAGAGAGTGAGACAAAAAAAGACCGGGGACCTAAGCTCTAATGGAGCAAAGGTGCTTTAATGATTTTTCTATGAGTATATACAGGCTGCAGTACAAGAAACTTCTTTGGGGGAATGATAGAGTTCAGCAAACCAAACAAACTGCAAAGGATACCAAGGGAACAAGGAGTAATGCTAGTCCCAAGGTCAGGAGACAATCCATATCTCAAGAAAGGGAAGGGGACCTAAGCAGTTTTTGTCTTTAAAGCGATGCTCTGCTGAACTCTTTGGTGTTCCTCTGGACTTCGGGACGGGTCTTTCTCGGGGATTACTCTGTTTGTTTAAAGGAAGTCAAGCCACTTCTTCTGTGTTTGATGTGGGGAAATTCGGGATGGCTCTGGAGCTCATGCAGGGGATTCTGGATTCACAACTATCTCGAGTCGATTTGCGGAACACAGAGCCCTTTTCTTGTTGCTGCGGTGACATCAGGGTCCCATTCTAGACTTGTGACAGTGTTCTTGGTGACTCTCTGAAGTTCCCGTCCAGGAAGTCCAGACTTCTATCTGCATGTTTGATGGGGAATCACACGGAATTGTCGCCTCTGCATGCAATGCAGGGGAATCGGGGCCATCATCTGGCAGCGAGGCGGGAAGTCTCGTGTTTTTTGTCGAGTTTACGGTGGGAACCTGGGTATTATTCTCGAGAGTTTAGGACTTGGATGGCTCTTCAAAACTCGACGTTTGTTCAGCAAAGTCAGGACTCATGTCTAGTTGCGAGGGACACCTCGAGATTCTCATCGAGGCTTGGCAGGGAAATTGGGATGCCTCTTTAGGTGAGACTTTGAGACCCAGTGTCCCTTTCAGTTCCCACAGTGATTGTGCGGCATCATTCCTATCAATTTTTTAAGAGGAGTCAAGGGCTTGTTCCTGTTCCTTTTTGACGCATTGAACTGCAAGTTTCCTCTCGAATTTTCAAGGGGATGTGAGGCCTCCTGTCTAGATGAGGCGGGGAACTAGGGCTTTCTCTAAAGTCTCCACAGGGGATTCACTCATCCCTTCATCTTGGGGAGATGAAAGGTGGGGGATCTAGCCTGCATTCAAGTACACTGGAGGAAATCCAGGCCTTATTTCGATGTCAGGGCAATCTCTCGGTGTCCATTACATTCCGCTTGAGGGGGCAGCAAGGCAAACTCAGGGTCCCTCTTCACACATACCTATAGCTAAGAGAGGCCTCCTGTTGAGGTGTTTGTGGAAAGTTGCATTCCTCTTGAGTCAAAAATAGGGAATCTGGAGCTCTCATCTCGAGATGATTTGGGGAACCTGAAACATTCCTTGAGTTGTTGTGTGCTGAACGTGGTGTTCCTGCTGTGACTATATTTTATTTTTCTATAACAACCATGATATACATCTTGTATGTTAGCCATTCTTATTATAGATCATTCGAAGCATATGTATTCAAATCATATTATACTTAGTATATATGCATCCATTTCCAGGTACAAATATATATATTTTTATATCATTAACTGCTTCAAAAATCTCTTCAGCTCTTCTGTAGCAAGAAAATTTTCCCCTTGTAAGAGTAAGCCAATGTTCAGCAGTTAACGCTTTGAAATCCTGATTCATTTCGCGAATGACCATGCCATTCAACAAGCTTCTTACTACTTACATTGTTCAGCACAACCCTCCAGCAACATAATGTCACTCTAACTCAGAAGGTGACCATATCGCACAGATTATACGAGAATAGATAATTTTATCAAAAATAAAATTTTTTGAAAAATAGACCTTATCTAAAATTATTCATCTCATATATATATATATATATATATATTATGTACATACATATATGGTTAACGACCTTTTTTTGACAATCGCTATCATTACCCCAAACAAAGGCATAACAAATTGTATTATATAATGTTGATTGATTACAAAAGACATGTCCCTGACTAGAATTAAAGAAATAATTACATTGAAATCTACTATTATCACAATTAAATAAACATTATACCCAACTTTGAACACCACTTCAGTTCATGTAAGAGCTTAAACCAAATAGTGACGCCATATAACTCCCACACTATCTAAAAAAACAAAACATACACTTGAGACATAGCTGAATTTTAGATACATAGACATAGTTTCCCCTTAAATGAAATTTAAAAATAGCTGTTTAAGTTTATTTTTTTATTTTGGGCTCCACCAATTTGCTCATTTCTAGAGTCCTAGATAGAGAGGGCTGCGGCTGTATGCCAAGGACATGATTAAAGTTAACTTAAGGTTTTTTCTTTAAGGCTATTTTTTGTTTTCTTCCAGGCAGAAACTGGACTTCCAAATGTGTAATTATACTATATATATTATATATATATATTTATACAATATATATATTTATCAAGTTCTACCCTGTCCTTTACTACACTTTCCATCTATATGATGCCGATTTTGCAATTTCGCAATTAATAAAATTTTATGTTTTCACCAGTTTGTCATTGGAGTCCTAAAGAATGTTCAATAGCCACTTCCAGTCTCGCCAAAAATAGTCCTTATTCTCCGCTTCTTTGTATCTATAGTTTATTATTTTAATGATATGAATGCAATGATCGAATATTTGGTCACTGCTAGGACTCCATTAACCTTGGCTCGCTGAAAAATTTTTTGACCGCCGAAATGCGAATTGTACTAATGATGGAACAAGAGGGCAATGGAACCTAAATTTCTTAGATACTATTGGTGCTGGAGAAATCTCACGGATAGGGGGAGCCTGTTAGGGCTGAACATTTATGGGGTCGCAATTACATTAGAGGTTGGACGACGACGGAGGAATGAGCCTTAGCAGACGAGCAGCTAGTAGCAGGACTTTTAAGACATACACTTTGAAGTAAAACATTGTTATAGTAAATCTTTTATGAGTGTGCTCGATATGATTAGAAAAAAGGGAGGAGAGAAAGTTAGTCTCTCCGGCGAGTATCAGGGATGTAAAGGCTATTTAAAAAATCAATTTGTGAATCTGTAATAATAATGTGCAATTTTGGGAATAGTAATGGGTTCTCTGGTTACAATGCAAGCCCCCAGTTTCAAAAATTATTAACTTCTTAAAATTTCTGGTTAAGAGACACTCATTTGTAATATTTCTTTGTATACACAAAAATAGGAAGACGTTACAAAAGAGCAAAGAGATTTTAATATGTTTCGCCTTTTCTAAATTGGTTCGTGTTTATAAGTTCTTTAGTAGCTTGTAAATTTTTCATTTCTATGGGGGCATTGTCTATGTTAATTAGGCTCATTAAATTTTCTTCTGTATATTATTAATTAAAGCCCTGTTTATTGTTTGTAAAAAATGAGTCAGATTGCTGCGCCCCGATAGGAAAAAATGATCGTGGAATGGTACAATGTACTATCTGAGTTTGCCATTGCATAAATATAATGGATCCCTTCCTATAAGATTAAGGAGAGGTGGCTTACTCTTAATACATTAAGGTTTTAATTGTGTTATAGGGGGCTTCTCGCGTGGATTTTGGTTCCTAACTACATTAGCGTGTAGCAGTTGAATGTATTTTCAATATAGTTTATTCTGCTTTGGGTGTGAGGTAACATTCCCATGCCGATTGTTGGCAGATGAGACCTTCTGTATGTATGGTGCAGGATTTGGGCCTAGCATCTACCCAAAAACGCGTATCGTAATGATATAATACTAGAGCCCATTGCTTTGAGGGGGTCCAGAAAATACTATGTTTAACGAGTAAATTGTGTGAATGTTTTATATGTGGTCGCGTATAACTTAGATGTTAAAATATAACGTAAGTATGTCCATAGTAAGGATTGTATTTCTATGATCAGTGATTACCATCACATCTGTGCCTACTCCTACTCGATTTAGGTAGTAGAGGTGTTAATGGAGATAGTGTAAAGGCAAAAGAAGTTAATTGGGAGAATTTATGTTCCACCCTTTTTGCAATATGCAATATAGGAATCTGAGTGGTTGATCATCAATAATGATGAATTTTCTCACTCTTATTACATTATATGAATCAATTAGCCTTCCACGATCGAAACTCAGTAATGTTAACCTTTTAGAAGCTACAAAGTGTGCTCAGACCCTTGTGAATAGCCCTGTAAGGGGGTTTATTAGACTAGGGGGTCAGGGGTCCGAAAAAACTCCCAGTATGTACTCTAGAAGGGGTGATGACTGCTTAATGCGTAAAGGAAAAAATCTTTTAGGGCTGGTATATTAATGACAGCACTGCTGGACGTTTGAGGGTTTTTATAGGAGGGTTTAAAAAAAAATAGAATTTTGCCCTCCTTTTTTGTTGTAGGGACCAGGGGGTCCCCTCTTTGGAGTTTTTGGAATAGTTTTTTCCTTACCAATATCGAATTTCTCACTGTTAACGCTCTTTGGCCCCCGTGCATTCCTGCTTATTGTGGCAGCATGGGAGATAAAACTTCTGGAAGCATTTTAGGCGTTAGCTTTATGTATAGGGCGTCCTTTCTAACGGCTTTTTCTAGCACCAGATGTAAAGCATCCTTCTCCACTTCTCTTTTTTTTAAAACAGTTATGTTGCAGTTGATTTCAGCTTGTATTTGCATTGGGAATTGCTGGCACCTTTTAAGTTTTTGATTCCTAGGTTGTTTGGACAAGCCGTTATCATAGAATTCAATAAGGATATCGTAGCTCTGGAAGAACTTTGCAGCATATAGCGCTTTTGGGACATATTCTTGACTATGCGGATTTGTCATAAGCAAGTGAAATTATTCTAGCTGTTTTTTTTGATTAGTCTCTCGAATTACAGTGGAATAATTCTAGTCTAGCTTAAAATTAAGAACTTTTCGATTTGGTTGCGCAAGAGACATTTGGGTGCACTGGTAAGGACGAAGCTTTGTGCAGGGGGGCTTTAAAAAATTTTTAAGTTTTTTTGTTTTAATTGAGTTTGTAATTGTCAAAAATTTAAAAAAAAATATGTGTTTTGTTGTTGCGAATTTGGAGGGCTAGGAAATAACATTTGGAGAAAGCAAAAGGGCAAGGGCTAGTCAAGGGAAAATTTTTTGTTTTGTATTTTTAATTCCTTTGAAATTAATCAAAATATTGTAATAAGATGATTTTTTGTTGGGAATATTAGGGGCCAGAATTAAATTAAAAATTGGGCAGAAAAATTAACCAGCTTTTTAAAAGACGATAATGGGCTGGTTTCCCCCCGGGAAAAAGTATTTTCTTTTTTGGCGCCATTTTAATTTTTTTGGCCCGGGAAATTTTGGTCAAAATTTGGGGATCAGGAAACTAAGAGGGACTTATATCTGTTTAACAAGGCCTTTTTTCCACGAGGGGGTGAAACCAATCACCAAGGGAAGGGTTGGGGTCAAAGGGGAGAAAATTAGCACGGGGCTCCAGGCCTCCATGCCAAAAAATAAGAAAAAAAGGAATGAGCAATAACCGGGGTAACCAGGAGCAAGTCTTTGGATTTCTTTGGGTATTAAGTGAGACCAGAACCTTGGGTGTGTTCGGCCAAAAAAAGAAAGTTTAAAAAAGGGGAAAGGAAAAGGCTGAATCGGGGCCCTTCTTTAACAGAGGACAAAGTTTGTCCTTTAAAGCGTGCTCACTAACCGGTTCCTGGCTTTCGGAGGGGGTTTTGGGAACCCTGTGAAAAAGTGAAACCACTTCCATGTAAGGGTCGGCAGTAAAGAGGGAGGAAAAATTGAGCGATTAGCAAAAGAAAGACTTGCTCTGGGGGGCAAAGGTGCTTTTGAAATTTTTTTTTGAGTATTAAGGCCTCAGTAAGAACTTCATTTTTGGGGAAAAGGATTGCTCCAACAAATGCAAACGGTTACCAAGGGAACCGGTTTTTGTCGGTCGGGGAAACCATATTTTCAAAAAAGGCGAAGGGCTAACAGTTTGTCAAAGCGATGCTTTGCGAACATTGGGTTCCTCTGGCTTGGAGGGAAATTGGGGGTCCCCTTTGGGGGAATTAAAGGTCCCCATTCCCGTGTTTGGGTTTAAAATTTTGGGTGGAGCTCAGGGTGTTTGTCCTTTTGAGCATTGCGGCAAGCCTTTCTTGTTTCAGGGTGGGCCGGGCCGCTAGATGGAAAAGGCTTGGTTCTCTAAAATCCACAGGGGGGTTCAAATTCCCCACTTTGGGGGGGAAAGAATGCCTGCATTCAATCAGGGGAAATCCGGACATCGGCAAACAGGCATCTCGGGGTTTTTTGCGTTCGGGAAAATCGGGGTTTCTTCAAGTTTAGGACTTGGATGGTTTAAAATCATTTTTAGTCAAAAATTAGGAATCAGTCTAGGGAGGGAAAACCTGAAAAATTTCCTGAGGGTGGCTGAAATTGGGTCCTTTGGTGAACTTAACCCGTGTTCTTTAGTTACTTTTAAAAGATTGCGTATTCCTATATATTGTTAAGAATCCCGGCTTTTTTTTTACCCTTAAACTCAAAATTCCTTCTCGAAATTTTAAGGGGGTAAGGGCCCTTTTTGTAGCGAACTTTAATCCCTTTTTTCAAAGACCCACCAATTCACAACCCTTCTCTTGGGGGAATGAAAATAGCTATTTAAATCACTAAAATCCGGCCATCGATAGGAATTGTTCATTTTCAAAATCATTTTTTCAATAGACATACTAGAAACTCTATTTTTTAAAATTATTTTTATCAAAATAGGATCCTTTTTTTGAATGATTAAAAAAACCTAAACAAAATTTCTTATTTGTTGATGACTTGTGTTTCCCTACTAGATTAATTTTCTTAAACCATAAATTTTTATACATTTATAAACTTTGAAACATTATGTAACAAACAATTAGTGTATTTAACACCCATTCAAAACAAATAATTAATATTTTTAATTTCATAAAATTCTCCCTTTGAAGAAAATACTTTTGTTTTAAGGGTAACCAATTTTTTCCAGTTCTTGGATCCTAATTATTTCCGTATGCCCAAGGCAAATTTTTCAAGGTTTTTTTACTTTTTGTTTCAGGGAAACTCTCCTTAAATAATATTTAATCCAATACAATAAATTTTTATAGAAAAATTTATTTTTTACAAATACAATTTTTTCAATGATTAAAATTTTCATTCATTAAATTTTTATATATATAAAAATATATACATTATAAAAAATACCTTTTTTTTGACAATGTATATTTAACAAAAATGGGATAACAAATTTTTTAATTAGGGCTAAACCTTTTCTATAATTGAAAAATTTCATGGACTATTAAAAAATAAACTTTTCCCAAATTTGTCTAGATTCAGTTCTGTGGGCTAACCAATTGTTGCATTTAATACACACTAAAACAAAACATACAGGACTAAGCTAATTTGTAAAATAGTCACTATTCTTTTATGAAATTTAAAAAAAATAGCCCTTTTTGGGGTTTAAAAATTTTTATTTTGGGATCCAAAATTTGCCATTTTGGGGGAATAGAAAGGGCTCTATGCAATGCACATGTTAAAAGTTAATTAATTTTTTTCTTAGGGCCTTTTAAATTTTTTTTTACAAATGGGTTCCAAAAAGCAGATTCTCATATTTTTATTAATTTTTTATATTTTTTTTTTTTTTTTTATAAGTCATTCCCTTTCTAAATCCATAATTTTTGATTTAATTAATTTTTTTAAAATGTCATTGGTCCCCAAAAAAATATAAAATATTCTAGTTTTCAAAAATATCCTTCCCCTTTTGTGCTATTTTAAAAATTTTAAGTTTAGGTGCTTTTGTCACATAGTGAGTTAAACTTTAAAATTTTTGACAAATTTGGCTTATGGGAAAACTGAAATTTCAGTACTTTTGTTGGAGGAAATTAGGGAAATGACGAAAATAATTAAGGTTGCATTAGGTAGGAAAATATTTTTCCTTAAGAGTGTTTGCGGGCTTTTAAATAAATTGTTTAAAATAGTTGACTGAATTCCTTTTTACACATTAATGGAATTAATGGAAAAGGGAAAGAAGTTGGAAGTTTTCCCCCGTTCAAATGTAAACTATTAAAAATTTTAAATTTCTCCTAATAATTGAAACAATTTAGGAAAGTAATTCCTTTAACAAAAAGTCCCCGGGGAAAACAAGTTTAAGGGGATAAAATTTGTTAAGGGGACCTAATTTGAAAAAAATTTCCCTTTTTATAAAAAAATTAGGAGGGTTTAAAAAAGAAAGATTTTCCCTGTTTTTTTTTAACCTGGGGGCCCCCCCGGGTTTTTAAAAGGTCTTTATACTTTAATTTTTCTTTTGGGGCATTTCCCCTTTGCCTAAAACTTTTAAATTTTCTTCTTTAATTTTAAACGTTTTTTTTAAATGAAACATTTCCCTCTTTTAAAAAATGTGAATTATTCAGTTGAATTGCATTAATAAGTTTTATGGGTTAGGGTTGCAATTTATATAAGGTAATTTTTAAATTTTGCCTTTGGCTTACATTTAGATTGAAATTTTTTATAAAAAATTTATTTTTTTTTTGCTTTGAAAATTGAAATTGGCCAAAATACTTTTTAAGGTTTTTTAAGATTGGGCAAAACAGGATCGAAAGATAATATTGAGACCAGGGGGAGGGCCAGAAAATATTTTAATTTAATTTTTTATTTTTTTTGAGCCTATTAAAGTAACAATTTTTTGTTATAAGATTGTTTTGTCTGTTCTTCAAATTGGGGGTTTACATTAAATGGAGTTAAAGTTTAAAAGAAAGGGAAGGTCAAACGGAATAAGTTTGGGAACATTTCTTTCCCACCTTTTAAAATCCAAAACTGATTTTCAAAATAATGAAATTTTTCTTTTTAAAATTTTAACAATTATTCCCCTGCCGAAACAGAATCCCTTTAAATTGGAAAGCAAAATTATGGGTTCCCGCCTTTTAAACCCTGAAGGGTTTTAAGTCCCAAAAACCTCCAAGATATACTCAGTATACCTGGCTTTTTTGGACATTTGGGGGTAAATTATTGGGCCGACCTGTGGTCCGTGTGTTTTTGGGGAAAAAAAAGAATTTTGCTCTTTTTTGTCTTTTATGGGGACGGGGGTTCCCCATTGCAGCCCCCTTGGATGGTTTCTTAAACCCCAAAAATTTTCCGACTTTGGGCCCCGGCTCCCTGTCAGCAGGGGGAAAATTTGGAAGCAAAGAAAAGGGAGCAAAAAAACGCCTTTTTTTTTCCAATGGAAAACAATCCTTAATATTTTTTAAAGGTTAGCATGGATTCAAGCTTTTTTGGGGGTTAAGTTTGAAACCAAACAAACCTTTTAAAGAAAAGGTAATCTTAGGGCAAGAATATATTCAAAAAGGCGAAGGGGTAAACATTTTATTTAAAAAGAATTTTGCTGATTTTTCCCGATTGGCAGTTTTTCGGGTACTTGTTTTTAAAAGGATAACCCCTTTGGTATGGGAATACGGTTGGCCTGGGTCTAGCTTTAGATAATCTACGGAGTACTTTTAAAAAAACCCTTTTGTGTGGTAATAGGGTCCCGCTAAATGTTAGGTTCTTTATTATTTCGAAGAGATTCATTTGTTGGGATGGTGGCAGAAGGAGAAGCAAAAGGAAGCACAGGCAGGGGCTAAGCGTTTTTTTATGAGTTTGGAATTGTTTTAATTGGCCTTGTTGGTTTTAAAAGGGGTTGAAATCATATTTATTGTAAAATGAGTTTTCGGGGTTGGGGGAAATTGGGAAGGGCTAGGTAACTTTAAATGCCCAAAAAACCTTTTTGGGGGGGTTTTTTTTTTGGATAAATTTTTTTTTTTCCATTTTAATTTTTTTTTCCCCCAAATTTAAAAAAACCCCTTTGAGGAAAAAGGGGCTTCTTAAAGTTTTAAGGGGGCCTCTATTCATGGGTGAAACAGTCCCTAAGTAAAAGGGGGGCCCAAAATTTTAAAGGGGGGTTCCGCCTTTTCCCCGCCAAAATTTTTGGGGCCCCTCTACCCCCCCGAAACCCGTTGTGTTTGTTTTTGAAATTTCTGGGGAAAATTTGGGGCGGCCCTTGGGGGGGTTTGGGCGAAATGAGGGGGCTGAATTGTTCCCTTTAAAAATTTTTTTACAAGGGGGGGGATTCAAAGGACCCCGGGCCCTTGA
>JAJLRB010000485.1:0-28775 GCA_020976825.1 Odocoileus hemionus | reverse complement strand
CGCCAGTGTGAGAGTTTTCTGGGGTTTGGAAACTTCCTCTATTAAGACTCCTTCCCGGGATGGGTCTCAGTCCCTAGCTCCTTTGTCTCTCTCTTTTTATCTTTTATGTTTTGTTCCTACCTCCTTTTGAAGACAATGGGCTGCTTTTCTGGGCTCCTGATGTCCTCAGCTAGCGATCAGAAGTTGTTTTGTGAAGTTTGCTCAGCGTTCAGTTGTTCTTTTGATGAATTTGTAGGGGAGAAAGTGGTCTCCCATGTTCCAATTCCTCCCGCCATCTTGGCTCCTCCCCCAATAAGGTTGTTCTTATAGATAGATTTCCCCATTTTCTTTTTAACTTTTCCCTTTTGAATTGTGGCCACTCTGTCTCATTTTCAATATATACAAAAATTAGATAGTGTTTCATTTTGTTATTGGCCAATATGGGCATGCAAGAATCTTAATTCCCTGACCAGGGATTGAACCCATGCCTCCTGCAGTGGAAGTATGGTATCCCAACCACTGGATCACCAGGGAATTCCCCACAATCTGATGGTTTAAAATTCAACATTCTTCACTGTTTTGTACTAGAGCTTACAACTTGTCAAGCTAAAGCCTGAATCTGGCCTAATGTTTAGTTTGACCAGCTTTCCTGGTAGCTCAGCTAGTAAAGAAACCCTTGCACTGCAGGAGACCTGGTTTCAATCCCACTCCAGTATTCTTGGGCTTTCCTGGTGGCTCAGCTGGTAAAGAATCTGCCTGCAATACAGGAGACCTGGGTTCAATCCCTGGGTTGGGAAGATCCCCTGGAGAAGGGATAGGCTACCTACTCCAGTGTTCTGGCCTGGAGAATTCCATGGACTATATAGTCTGTGGGGTCACAAAGAGTCGGACACGACTGAGTGACTTTCAGATTCTTTAGTTTGACCGGCATTTAAAAATGTAGGAGATTTCTCATTTATCCAGAAATATATTTATTTCTGATTTCTTTTGGGAAAAAATTTTTGAAAAGATCAGAAGATCTGGGTACCCTGGACTAGCACTTCTTCAAAGCAATTGTTTTTTAGATAGGACATTTTTGCCCGTCCTCATTACTCATTACTGGAGAACACCTTCCATCTTAGCTCCTACAGACATGGAAGAGTATGTCCCTCACAATCCTCCAGGGCAGAAGCAACCACCCCAGTGGCATCAACATGGATAATCCACATCTGTCTCTGCCATAGACTTCTTCCAAGCCCCATACTCATTTTTAAATGCAAAATTCCTGTCAGTTTGTCCTTCCTTCTTTGCTTCCTTCTATCAAGTAAGTAGGCAGTAGGATATAAATAAGATACCTACTTCATCCTTTAGGGAGTTGGTGGATGAACTTGTCATGGAAGGCATCTGTTATGAACTATGACTAGGGCATATGCAGGAAATTACAGCACTTAGCAGATCATGGAGGGAGGGAGGATGATAGTTAGGGAAGTCTTTCTAAAGCAAATGGTGCTTGGTTTGATCAATTCAGACCGAAGCGGGATAGGAGGAGGGTAGAGAACAGCTTTTATTCCAAGAGGATTGACAGAAGTCGGAAACCTAAGGACCCAGTCTGCCTCCTTCATTTATTGTACCTATACACATCTGCTATGTGGGCTCTCACTGTGCTAGTGGTGACCAAGACTGACATGGTCCTGTGAAACTTAGAATTGTGAGGAGCCTGGGCAACCAAGTGGATGGAGGAGTCATCTGCTGAGATGAGCCATACGTGGGAGCAGGTTTTGGCTTGGGAAGATGAGAGAGTGCAGTTTTGGACGCTGAGTTTGAGGTGACTGTAGGACACCCAGGTGGAAATGTTCAGTAGGCAGTTGCACAAAAAGGTCTGGAATCCAGAGAGAGAGGAGGGATGCAGACGTGGAACTGGAAGCCACCAGTTCATAGGTGGTGATTGAGGAGCTGTAAAATGGGAAATTACCATAGTAAGAGAGCATAGACAAGAGATAGGAACCATAGCCTATTCCAGATAGCCTCCTTCAGACACCTCTTTTTGTCTACATGCTTGAGGAGGGTTTGGATAGGTAAGAAGAAATGCAAGAGAGTGATGTCTTCGAAAATGAAAGAAAAAAATTCACAGAAGAAAAGGGGAAAGTTATATCAGAAAATAAAAATGAAAAACATCCATTAACGTTTAGCCAAGGGGTCATTCAATGGGATCAAAGTGTCCAAACCTGCTGGCTGACCCCAGACCTGCCCACCCTGGGTTTTCCTCCTCCAGTGATAGTGTTAGAATACAGAAGTGCTCCCAAAGTGGAAACTTCAGTTCAGTTCAGTTCAGTTCAGTTCAGTCACTCAGTCGTGTCCAACTCTTTGCGACCCCATGAATCACAGCACGCCAGGCCTCCCTGTCCACCAACTCCCAGAGTTTACTCAAACTCATGTCTATTGAGACGGTGATGCCATCCAGCCATCTCATCCTCTGCCGTCCCCTTCTCCTCCTGCCCCCAATCCCTCCCAGCATCAGGGTCTTTTCCAATGAGTCAACTCTTCACATGAGGTGGCCAAAATATTGGAGTTTCAGCTTCAGCATCAGTCCTTCCAATGAACACCCAGGACTGATCTCCTTCAGGATGGACTGGTTGGATCTCCTTGCAGTCCAAGGGACTCTCAAGAGTCTTTTCCAACACCACAGTTCAAAATCATCAATTTTTTGGCACTCAGCTTTTCTTCACAGTCCAACTCTCATATCCATACATGACCACTGGAAAAAACCATAGCCTTTACTAGACGGACCTTTGTTGGCAAAGTAATGTCTCTGCTTTTAATATGCTGTCTAGGTTGGTCATAACTTTCCTTCCAAGGATTAAGTGTCTTTTAATTTCATTGCTGCAATCACAATCTGCAATGATCTTGGAGCCCAGAAAAATAAAGTCAGCCACTGTTTTCACTGTTTCCCCATCTATCTGCCATGAAGTGATGGGACCGGATGCCATGATCTTAGTTTTCTGAATGTTGAGCTTTAAGCCAACTTTTTCACTTTCATCAAGAGGCTCTTTAGTCCTTCTTCACTTTCTGCCATGGACTGTAAATGCCCTGGTATTATTTGCTTTCCACTTCAGTAATACTAGCATTCCCATTGTTTCCTCAATAGGCTCTGTGCCTACCCAGACTTGGGACTTTTACACAGGTTCTTTCCTCTACCCAGAGTAGTCACCTGTCTTAATCTGCTTAGCACAACTGTTGGTCATACTTTGAAATCCTGTTAACTTTCCCCCAAGAACCATCTCTTGGCAACCCTGGCAGAATAATTTCTTCCTTCCCTTGTGTTCTCGCAGCATTCTGTTTATACCTGTTTTAGAGCATCTATCACATTGTGTTACAGATTCATCACCAGTCTGCCCCCTTACATGGATTTCAGAGTGAAAATTCCAGGAGTTTGAGGTGATGGTTCTTACAGACTAGGTTATCCTTGGTTCATACCTGTATTCTCTGTAGTTATCCTAATGGCAGGAATATAGGAGACACTGAAATATTTCATGTTGGAAGTCAACAAATATGTAGTAGCTATAGGGAAGCAAAAAAAAAAAAAGGAGAAAAGGAAGACATACCCATTTGAATGCAGTGTTCCAAAGAATAGCAAGGAGAGATAAGAAAGCCTTCCTCAATGATTAGTGCAAAGAAATAGAGGAAAACAATATAATGGGAAAGACTAGAGATCTCCAAGCCAGGCTTCACCAATACAATGAACTGTGAACTTCCAGATGTTCAAGCTGGATTTAGAAAAGGCAGAGGAACTGGATCAAATTGCCAGCATCCGTTGAATCCTCAAAAAAGCAAGAGAGTTCCAGAAAAAATCATCTATTTCTGATTTGTTGACTATGCCAAAGCCTTTGACTGTGTGGATCACATCAAACTGGAAAATTCTTCAAGAGATGGGAACACTAG
Organism: Odocoileus hemionus; assembly: GCA_020976825.1. Classification (NCBI taxonomy): domain Eukaryota; kingdom Metazoa; phylum Chordata; class Mammalia; order Artiodactyla; family Cervidae; genus Odocoileus; species Odocoileus hemionus. Next base: position 24,878 of record JAJLRB010000485.1, on the reverse strand, counting down.
ACCACCTGACCTGTCTCTTGAGAAATCTGTATGCAGGTCAGGAAGCAACAGTTAGAACTGGACATGAACAACAGACTGGATCCAAATCAGGAAAAGAGTACATCAAGGCTGTATATTGTCACCCTGCTTATTTAACTGCCATGCAGAGTATAACATGAGAAACTCTGGGCACAAGCTGGAATCAAGATTGCTGGGAGAAATATCAGTAACCTCAGATATGCAGATGATACCACCCTTATGGCAGAAAGCAAAGAAGATCTAAAGAACCTCTTGATGAAAGTGAGAGAGGAGAGTGAAAAAGTTGGCTTAAAACTCAACATTCAGAAAACTAAGATCATGGCATCTGGTCCCATCACTTCAATGCAAATAGATGGGGAAACAATGGAAACAGTGAGAGACTTTATTTTCTTAGGCTCCAAAATCACTGCAGATGGTGACTGCAGCCATGAAATTAAAAGACACTTGCTCCTTGGAAGAAAAGTTATAACCAACCTAGATAGCATATTAAAAAGCAGAGACATTACTTTACCAACAAAGGTCCATCTAGTCACGGCTATGGTTTTTCCAGTAGTTATGTATAGACGTGAGAGTTGGACTATAAAGAAAGCCGAATGCCGAAGAATTCATGCTTTTGAACTGTCATGTTGGAAAAGACTCTTGAGAGTCCCTTGGACTGCAAGGCAATTCAACCAGTCCATCCTAAAGGAAATCAGTCCTAATATTCATTGGAAGGACTGATGCTGAAGCTGAAGCTCCAATACTTTGGCCACCTGATGCAAAGAACTGCCTCACTGGAAAAGACCCTGATGCTGGGAAAGATTGAAGGCAGGAGGAGAAGGGGATGACAGAAGATGAGATGGTTGGATGGCATCACTGACTCAACGGACATGAGATTGAGCAAACTCCAGGAGTTGGTGATGGACAGGGAAGCCTGGCGTGCTGCAGTCCATGGGGTCGCAAAGAGTCAGACATGACTGAGTGACTCTACAACGTATAGAAAATACATAGTTCTATAGTCAAAGCTATGGTTTTCCAGTAGTCATGTACAGATGTATGAGTTGGACCATAAAGAAGACTGAGTGCTGAAGAACTGATGCTTTCAAACTGATGCTGGTGATGCTTTCCCAGACCCTGACGCTGGGAAAGATTGAGGGCTGGAGGAGAAGGAGCAACAGAGGATGAGATAGTTTGATGGCATTGCTGACTCAGCGGACATGAGTTTGAGCAAACTCTGGGAGATAGTGAAGGACAGGGAAGCCTGGTGTGCTGTTCATGGGGTGTCTCAGACAGTTGGATATGACTTAGCGACTGAACAACAATATAGGAAATACAAGCATAATACGAGGAGACCATTAGCTAACTTAGGTAGGAGAATCAAATGAGATGTTTGGGATAACTATGGTGAGTCTCAGTTCCTGAATAGAAGTAGGAAGAGTTTACCATTTTCATCCTTTAGCTCAGGAAAGAAAAAAAGTCATCCTGTAGAGAGAAGCCCTTGCATTCCTCAAAACCATGGTGCTCTCCCTAGAGCAGCTGTGTCCATCTCTCTGGCCAATTAATTCTGATGAAGCTTATATCTCATTGCCATTTCAGAACTGCATTCATCCACCTTTGCCTGGACATCAGAAATTGCAGGAAAATCTAAAATTCAGAGAAATAAACCAATAAGCAAACCTAAAAGGATACACTGCCAAACAAAACCTAAGTGAAAATGTATTCAGGATTGGTTTTCACAATATCTTAACTCCTCCAAGATACCTATCAAAACACACTAACAAATGTCTCTAAGATGAGGAAATAAGTTGGAAGGGAAGTGAATATGTTTGAAATAGAACATTTATCTCCCTGAGAACTTAAGCGACATAGCAGTCTAGGAGGGTGTTGCCATTTTTTATAATACAAGGGTAAAACTTTGTGCTAATCCAGTAATCTAACTTACCTGAGGTGGGTACAGAGCAGACCTATTGTTTAAATGTGAAACATAGATGCTGAAGTATGAGAGAGAAATAACATTTTAGGTGAGAAATCATCCATTTAAGTGCCCACATGAAACAGAGAGGTAGCATAAATGGGACTGGTAGGGGCCGGGATGGTGAGTGCTAGAAGTTGGGGACCTATGGTGAAATGAGAGGCGCCCGCTTCTTCTAAAGGGGACACTGACACTCAGCACTGCCTCTTGGAAACATGTCTACTGTAATACAGGCCTTGTATTGCCGTCTGCCTTAATTTTTCTAAAAAGCCAGAAATCTTGGTTTGGATATAAAATGTTCCTATTTTGAAAACATGTGAATCTAGTAACATGTTTCTAAGGGCAACATTTGCTCTATTGCCTTCCAGTTTGCAGCCACATGTTTTGAAGTCCCAGTTACTTCTTACATGCCTAAATCCTGGCTGGAGAAAGAACATCTGTGCCCTGTTGAAGAGAAGCTATGTAGCATGAACTATGCTTCTCCTAAAACATATATGTATGTATTTTATATGTATCTGTGTATATGTGTGTGTGCACGCACACATGTGTGTGTGTACAGTTGACTCAAAAAGCATGGATTTGAACTGCAAGGGTCCACTTATATATATGGATTTTTTCTCCCCAAAATATAGTATCTATATTTTCATTTTAAAGCTCCTTATTCTTTTAAATTTTTTATTGAAGTTGATTTACAATGTTCTGTTTCTAATGTACAGCAAAGTAATTCGATTATATATATATATTTTTTCATATTCTTTTACGTTATGGTTTATTACAGGACATTGAATATGGTTCCTGGAATCAAGATTTCTGGGAGAAATGTCAATAACCTCAAATATGCAGATGATACCACCCTTATGACAGAAAGCTAAGAGGAACTGAAGAGCCTCTTGATGAAAGTGAAAGAGCTAGCTTAAAACTCAACATTCAGAAAAAACTAAGATCATGGCATCTAATCCCATCACTTCATGCCAAATAGATGGGGAAACAATGGAAACAATGACAGACTTAATTTTCTTGGGCTCCAAAATACCTGCAGATGGTGACTGCAACCATGAAATTAAAAGACACTTGCTCCTTGGAAGAAAAACTATGACAAACCTAGACAGCATATTAAAAATCAGAGATATCACTTTGCCAACAAAGATCCCTCTAGTCAAAGCTATGGTTTTTCCCAGAGGTCATGTATGGGTGTGAGAGTTGGACCATAAAGAAAGCTGAGCACCAAAGAATTGATGCTTTTGAACTGTGGTGTTGGAGAAGACTCTTGAAAGTCCTTTGGACTGCCAGGAGATCAAACCAATCAATTCTAAAGGAAATCAGTCTTGAATATTCCTTGGGAAGACTGAAGAAGAAACTCCATTACTTTGACCACCTGATGCGAGGAACTGACTCATTGGAAAAGACCCCGATGCTAGGAAAGATTGAAGACAGGAGGAGAAGGGGATGACAGAGGATGAGATGGTTAGATGGCATCACTGACTCAATGGACATGAATTTGAGCAAGCTCCGGGAGTTGGTGATAGATAGGGAAGCCTGGCATGCTGCAGTCCATGGGGTTGCAGAGTCAGACACAACTGAGTGACTGAACTGATCTAACTGTGCTATGTAGTAGGAACTTGTTGTTCATCTATTTTATATATAGCAGATGGCTAATCGCAAACTCGTAATTTGCCCCTCCACCACCCCCTTTGGTAACCACAAGTTTGGTGGGTTTTTTGGCAATTCTACATATCTTTAAATGTGGACAAAAGTTTGTTTTCAAATAGTGGTCACAGTATCTGGAATCAGCAGAACTAGAATTTGAGTCCTGATTCTATCTAAACTGTTACTTTAGATGAGCCATTTACCAATTCCTTTGTTTTTCAGAGATAGCAGTACTTGAGTTTTTGAGTGCAGGGGGTTTCAGCACCCCTAACCCCTGTGTTATTCAAGGGTTAACTGTGTGTGTATATCAGTCAGTTCAGTTCAGTTCAGTCGCTCAGTCATGTCTGACTCTTTGTGAACCCATGAACTGCAGCACGCCAGGCCTCCCTGTCCTATGCGTGTATATTATGTAGGTGTATGTCAATATGTATGTATAAAATGCCAAGTTCTGATTTTATTTAAAGCACCATGTTAATTACACTGCAAAGATCATCGCAATACATATCTAAAAGTGTTACTTTGAGGACTGTTATCCCCAAATTATAAGGGAGAAAATTGAGACTCAGAGAACACATGACTTTCCTCAGGTCAAAAGTTGTAAGTGGAAGCATGGGATTAGATCCAGACATGTTGGACACCAAGTCTCTGCTCCTGGCCACTGCACTGGACTTCCTCTCGTGTGAAGGAGACAAAAAGGAGCAGAGATACTGCTTGAGGTTTTGTTTTTTTTGTTTTGAGTCTTTTGAATAAGCTCATCTAATTAAAAACTCAGCAATATAAAGCGTGCAGTGGGAAGTCTTGCCTCTGTACTATCCTGTCTCCTTCCAACCCTCTCCACTCTCCCTGTTCAAAAGCAAAAACTTTTAGTTAATTTTAATTAATATGGCCGCATCAGGTCCCAGTTGCAGCATGCTGGATCCTCCTTGCATCATGTGAGATCCTTTGTCGTGGCACACAGATTCTCTTTTAGTTGTGGCATGTGGGCTCCAGAGCACATGCGCTCAGTAGTTGTGGCCCGAGGGCTTAGTTGCTCTGCAGTATATGCGATCTTATTTTCCCAACTTGGAATTGAACTCCTGTCCCCTGCATTGCAAGGCAGATTCTTAACCACTCGACCACCAAGGAAATCCCCCAAAGCAAGAACTTTTATAATTTCTTATTATCATTCAAGAGTTTCTTTCAGTTCAGTTCAGTTCAGTTCAGTTGCTCAGCCGCGTCCTACTCTTTGTGACCCCATGGACTGCAGCACGCCAGGCCTCCTTGTCCATCACCAACTCCCAGAGTTTACTCAAACTCATGTCCATAGAGTCGGTGATGCCATCCAACCATCTCATCCTCTGTCATCCCCTTCTCCTCCTGCCTTCAATCTTTCCCATCATCGGGGTCTTTTCCAATGAGTCAGTTCTTCTCATCAGTTGGCCAAAATATTGGAGTTTCAGTTTCAGCATCAGTCCTTCCAATGAATATTCAAGACTGATTTCCTTTAGGATTGACTGGTTTGATCTCCTTGCAGTCCAAGGGACTCTCAAGAGTCTTCTCCAACACCACAGTTCAAAAGCATCAATTCTTCGGTGCTCAGCTTTCTTTATGGTCCAACTCTCACACCCATACATGACCTCTGGAAAAACCATAGCTTTGACTAGAGGGATCTTTGTTGGCAAAGTAATGTCTCTGCTGTTTAATATACTGTCTGGGTTTGTCATAGTTTTTCTTCCAAGGAGCAAGTGTCTTTTAATTTCATGGCTGCAGTCACCATCTGCAGGTATTTTGGAGCCCAAGAAAATTAAGTCTGTCATTGTTTCCATTGTTTCTCCATCTCTTTGGCATGAGGTTATGGGATCAGATGCCATGGTCTTAGTTTTCTGAATGCTGAATTTTAAGCCAGCTTTTTCACTCTCCTCTTTCGCTTTCATCAAAAGGCTCTTTAGTTCTTTGCTTTCTGCCATAAGGGTGGTGTCATCTGCATAACTGAGGTTATTGATATTTCTCCTGACAATCTTGATTCCAGCTTGTGCTTCATCCAGCCTGGCATTTTGCATGATGTACTCTGCATATAAGTTAAATAAGCAGGGTGACAATATACAGCCTTGATGTACTGCTCTCCCGATTTAGAACCAGTCTGTTGTTCCAGACTGTGAGTCTACCTGTCCAGTTCTAACTGTTGCTTCTTGACCTGCTTACAGAATTTCCTTGCACAAATATATTTATCCCTCCTCCTTCTTTACAGGGGTGGCATATTATATACATTGTAAAGCAAATTTTTTAAGCAACATATCTTAGAAATATTTCCATGTCGAGATATAGGAAATTCCCTTGTTCTCTTTTACTGCACCATCACATCACACTATATGGATGTACCATGATACATTGAAACATTCCATCTCCCATTTGATGGATGTTTCTGGGTACTATTTTGATCAAGCTACCTTACTGAATTCTCTTATTGCTTATAGTTATTTTTTCTATTGATTGTTTTGAGTTTTCCTGGGTTACAATATCAGTTCCAATTTTATACTCCTAATTTCCTTTCCTTGTATCATGTCATTGGCTGTTAGAAGACCAGAGTTTTTAAAGGAATGGGGCTTAGATAGAGAGGATTGTCATTCCAGGTAGGAAGAATGTCAAAGACTCAATGATTTAAAACACCATGCTTGGAGCTAAGAAATACAAGTAAGTAACAATAATACAAGGTAAGGTACAGAAGGACTTAAGGAAAAAACATGCTGTAGGGGGATGTGACTGGACAAGGATGAGAGGTATTTGAAATGAGCAAAATGAAAAGACCAGGCAGTAAGTAGTAAGATGGTTCTATTGAAGGACAGTGAACCTGAGCCCAGAAGCTCCTGCGGGATCTATTGAATGATTCCAGGTTAAACATGATCAAGATGAACAATGTCACTGAGAAGAGAGAGTAGAGGATGAAAAGAACAATACTACTTAAAAGATAAAGCTTGCAAGCCTGAGGCAGAGGTATGGAAGATAAGAATCTGGACAGATAGATGGTGTCCCCAAGTGAGATAAAGAATGCAGTGGAATTCATTTTGGGAGGAGAAGTTAGACTTTCAAAATGAACATCTTGAAGTGTACTTCACTAAACAAAGGAAAGGTATTATGTTACCCCAACTTAATTGCCTGACAGCCATGTTGGTCTCCTGTTTGGCAAATGGTAGAGCTTGGACCTAAACCCAGATTTCTTAATGCCAAGATCAGCAAGCATGCCACTGTGCACACTGCTTTCAAAATCAGCAGAGCATGCAGAAAACATGATTGAAAACATGTACAGCGTTGAAATGAGGCAGCAAACTTCAGGAGAGAAACAGTGGAGGAGGCCGTGCTAACTGGATAGATGGGACCCCACAAGTAGCAGAACCCTAACAATTGGGGCTTTCACCCCCAAGTTTAGAGATTGCAAATGGAAAGTAAGAATTTTTTAAGGTTATGCACGTTTTAAGTTATCCCCCTATAGCACCTCTGTCTGAAAAGGAATCTACCATGAAACCTGAAAGCCCCTTGGGCATTTTTGCTGGCATGTGGAGGAAGCAGGGCCACGGTTTTCCCAGCTCATTTCTCAGGGTTGTTTGCTAAGGGCAACCTTGAGGAATGGATGAGATCAAGTGTCCCCCTGGGGCAAAGGGGAGGCTGTTCACTGCTGGTTCTTAAACAGCAGGTTTCCCAAGCTCAGCGTTCTCTCCTGTTACACCACTCACTGCCTGCGCAGGTGGCCATCCCAGGCCCCTCTGTTACCCCCAAGGGACTTGCCAGCGGCAAGAAGTCCTTGCCAATGTGGCAGTGGTCATGCTATGCCGTGGGTACTAAAGTCCCATCTCGGTGAAACACAAGTCAGTGTCTTCCACCAGCATTCATGAAGTACTTAGGCTAATTTGTTAGCTTAAAAATAGGATAAAATCAAATCCCAGATCATGACCATCTCCCCTCTGCTAATTTTTATTTTATATTGAAGTGTAGTTGGTTTACAATGTTACATTAGTTTCAGGTGTACAGCAAAGTGATTCAGTTATATGTATACATATATTAATTCTTTTTTTTTCCGATTCTTTTCCCATATAAGTTACTGAGTAGAGTTCCCTGTACTATACAGTAGGTCCTTGTTGATTATCTGTTTTATATATGGTAGTGTGTATGTATGTGTCAATCCCCAATTCCCCACCTTCTCCCTTTGGTAATCATAAGTTTATTTTCCATGTCTGTGAATCTGTTTCTGTTGTAAATAAGTTCACTTGTATGATTTTTTTAGATTCCACATAAAAGTGATATCATGATATTTGTCTTTCTTTTTCTGACTTACTTCATTTAGTATGATAATGTCTAGGTCCATCCATATTGCTACAAATGGCATTTTTCCTTTTTATAGCTGAGTAATATTCCATTGTGTGTGTGTATGTGTGTGTGTGTGTGTATATAAGCTATTACTTTTATAGCTGAGTAATATTCCATTGTGTGTGTATATGTGTGTGTGTGTATATATAGATATATGCACACCCCCTATCTTCTTTATCCAAATTATCTTTTTTAAGCTAACTTATTAGCTTATAAACAGGATAAAATCAAATCCCAGACCCTCAGCATCCCCCCCCCTTCCAATTTTGAGTCACAGCACTTAGTCTGCCCTCTTCAGCTCCTGGAAGCCCCCCTTTGCAGCCAAGAGAAGGTCTGGTGGGAAAAGCAAGGTCAGGGAGCCCGCTGACCTGGGCCTTTTGTTGTTGAGCGAGGACCACCTAACCTCTCCCCACCTCATTGTCTCTTCATGATGTGGGCGATGTCACAGCCCTTGGCACCCTCTGACTCATGTTGACTCTCTAGAGAAGCAGAGAGTGAGTTTAGATTTTTCAGGGTATTTCTAAAAGTTCAGCATTGAATTTACACTCAACAATTTCTATAGTTCTCTGTCTAGTTTACTAATTGTGACCCCACCCTGAGCTTTCCCCACATCACCTACCTCAGTCCACAGCCCAGAATCAACAATCAACAAAAGTTCAAAGGAACAGAGAAAGCAGAGGTCTGAGAGGAAATGCAGAACCAACTCGTGATAAATGTACAGCAATCCATTCACTGCTTTCTTACTATTTTTATAACACTTTTTCCATGGTAAGTAATACTTTGCTATGGCCTAAGACCCCAAAGAACCTCTCCCATAACCACAAGAGAAAGAGTAAATCAGAAATAAACCAGCTTATACCAGGCATAAGGTTTATCGTTACCTGGTGGTTCAGAAAACCTCAGGCCTTGAACTTGAAGTAAGCTGATCCCAGATTGCCAGCACTTCCCAGAAGTAAACAAAAGTCTTTTTTTGAGGATAATTAACACAAGCCCAGACTTAAAAATATTTCCATAAATTATTTTTTCAAGTACAACTCCACCTCTCAATGAGTGCCAGAAACATGAGGAGACAAGGCCCTGAATAAGAACCAACAGACACAACAGACCACAGATCCACAGGGAATCTAGCTGTTAGAATCGTCAGACTCAGACTGGACGACAGTGTTCCAGCTGGGCTGATGTAATCTCAGTGCAGCGTAGACTTTCTCATAGAACCACTCACTTGTCCTCTCCAGCCCTTCCCATCTTCTTCTAGGAGCTCCCTCCCTCATCTTATCTTTTCCAGAATCTTCTCTTTTCCAGAAACATCTTCTCTTTTCTTTTTCAAGGTTCTCAGATTTTCTCAAAGTGGTTAAACAGACTCTGGAAACAGCCTGCCTAAAATTCAGTCCTGGCTCCACAATTTACCCGGGGCAAATTACTTAACCTTTAAGTCTGATTGCCCCATGTGTAATCTGCCTCATAAGGTTGTCATTAGTGTTAAGTTAATTAATACAGGCAGTGTATATAAAAGGGCATAGAGTTAGACAGTGCTCAATAACTCTTAGCTATTAAAGAAAACTACAAATAGAACTTCTCAGACAGTCCGATAGTTAAGACTCTACACTTCCACTGCATGGATCACAGGTTCTATCCTTGTTTGGGGAAGTTGGAGCTGTGGCCAAAAAAAAAAACAAACAAAAAGAAACTCCAAATCACTAAGCTTTGTTGTTGTTGTTCATTTGCTAAATCATGTCCAACTCTTTGTGGCCCCATGGATGGCAACATGCTAGGCTTCCCTGTTCTTCACTACCTCCTGGAGTTTGCTTAAATTGTCCATTGAGTTGGTGATACTCTCCAACCATCTCATAGGGTTATATAGTCAGGCACACAGCCAACTGCCTGCCTCTGCCTGGAGCTTCTGTTCTGAATTTCACTTCTGCCTGGGTTTCTGCTCCCTTGACCACCAGCCCCAGGAATCCACCGCCCTCTGAAGCTGTGGCACAAGCTTGAACAAAACTCTACCCACCCCACCCATCTCCTCAACACCACCATCACATGTAGGGGTTTCAAAGGTCTTTCTTAATTTATCAAAACACAGAAAGAAAACCAAAGAGAGAGTATGGGATACAGATAAACCTTCTGGCTTACAAGGTAGAGGTCTCTATTTCTATCACAACTCAGCTCCAGCTCGCCCAGTTTTGTCCCACTCTGCTCCCCATCACAGTATGCTTCTCACAGCTTCTAAAGGGGGTAGGGAGTGCTCATGGGATCCCCTCCCTGACGCTTTACTCTCTACCTCTCAGCTCACCTCCCTCCATCTGGGAGAAACCGTGTACCCACACAAGAAGCACCAATAGGCACCTTGATTCTTCTGGAATTGAGGCTGAAGAATGAGTCTAATTGTTTCTTACAGAAATGACATCACCCTCAGATGAGCCTCAGCTCCTTGGTAAGAAAGAGACCATCCCCACGATGGGCCAGATGTTACACGAGCTCAGGTCAGGACTGGGATGTGTGTGCCCTCAGGTGCCCCCTCCCCCTGGCCAGTCCCCTCCTTTGTTCTGTGTCCTGGGGCCTGACCCCTCCTGGGTGAACTTCCCAGGCTCCCCGTCAGTGAATGTCTCACTGGACTCGGTCATGGCAGGTGCTAGAGGGAGACTGGAGTGGGAGGAATTGAAACGCTAGAGGCTTCTCCCGCCCCCATTCTGGGGATGCTGTGGCAGCAGTTGCATCTCTTCTTTGTCGAACTTTCCCACAGGCCCACCTCTACCAGTTTCTGCAGGTCAAACTGGTCTCTGCTTTACTGGTCCAGTAAAGCAGACTCTCCTCTTTGACCCTCCAAATCACAGACTTGGCAAAGAAGTGGCTTCCTGCTGTTGCTAATTTCTAATTTGTCCCACTGTCCTTTATTTGGCTTTTCAACTTTTTCTATCACCTACATAAGTAATATACATTAAATCCCCCAGTTTCAAGTAGTCATGATGGCTTCTGCTTTTCTGGTGGGGTCTGGACTGATACACAGATCTTGATAACATAATCATGGCTTTTATATAGGAAGAATTAAACACATATAATACCATGACTTGGGCATTCTGTTAAATTCTTTTATCTTAAAAGATCTTTGAAAAATCTGCTACCCTTTCCTGATTTCTTTTTACTGCCAAACTTCTCAAAAGTGCCTGTTCACCACCACCACCAGCATCATCATAGCCAGTTTAAAACCCAGGTGGCTCTGTGGCAAAGAATTCACCTTCAGCCTGCCAAGAAGGAGATGCAGGTTTGATCCCTAGGTCAGGAAGATCCCCTGGAGAAGGAATGGCAACCCACTCCAGTATGCTTGCCTTGGGAATACCATGGACAGAGGAGCCTGGCGGGCTATAGTCTATAAGGTCACAAAGAGTGGGACATGACTTAGCAACTAAACACCGCAAGAGCAGTGCCCCAGGAGAGTAGTGAACAGTATGGAGCGTCACACAAACCAGCTGTCCGTTTCCTTACCTGATGCACTAATGATGTAAGGGAAGAAGCCAAGCTTCATTTCCTCTCTTTTATGATTTTCAACTCATTATTAAATTTCCTGGCTTTGTACCTGTCCTCATCTTCTACCACTACTTTAAAGTAGCTGACCAGGAAATTCTCACACTGTACAGGTCAACTAACTTCCACAGCACTGGGTTGCCCATGTTCCCTCTTCTACCAGTATTTCTCTTCTTCCTCCTCTACAATCTGTTTTTCAGGGAGCTTCACATGTCATCGTTTCAGTTCTTAAATATATCAACATATTAAATCTCAAACTCATACTTTCAGCCTTGCTTGGCTTCCAGGCAGATGCTTGGAGGGCAAGGCTGAATGAGGACATGTTTCACTAGCCCTACCCATCGGTGGCCCAGCTGATGCACAGAGGATCAGGGTCTACTTTTGTTCTGTCAGGGTTTCCCTCATAGCTCAGTTGGTAAAGAATCTGCCTGCAGTGCATGAGACCCTTGTTTGATTCCTGAGTCAGGAAGATCTGCTGGAGAAGGGATAGGCTACCCACTCTAATATTCTTGGGCTTTCCTGGTGGCTCACCTGGTAAAGAACCCATCTGCAATGCAAGAGACCTGGGTTTGATCCTTGGGTTGGGAAGATCCCCTGGAGAAGGGAAAGGCTACCCACTCCAGTATTCTGGCCTGGAGAATTCCATGGACTATATAGTCCATGGGGTCACAAAGAGTCAGACATGACTGAGTGACTTTCACTTTCACTTCAGTTTTGTTCTGTCATATCCTCATAAATACATAATGTCCATTCTGCCAAACTGAAACCCTTGAAGCCTTCTTTGGAGCTAATATGATGAGCAATATAGAATTGTTCTTGAGCAGGAATACCATGGGATTAACCTCCCTTTTTCTTTTTATCTCTGAATCTAAACTCTGGTATCTGGCTTTTCAACCCTTCCATTGACCAGCCCTGCCTCCTGTATAATGTCACGAACCTCCATCCATAGTTCTTCAGGCACTCTGTATATCAGATCTAATCCTTGAATCTATTTCTCACTTCTATTATATAATCAATAATGGACTTGATTTAGGTCATACCTCAATGGTCTAGTGGTTTTCCCTACTTTCTTCAATTTAAGTCTGAATTTGGCAATAAGGAGACCATGATCTGAGCCACATTCAGTTCCTGGTCTTGTTTTTGCTGACTGTATAGAGTTTCTCCATCTTTGGCTGCAAAGAATATAATCAATCTGATTTTGGTATTGACCATCTGGTGATGTCCGTGTATAGAGTCTTCTCTTGTGTTGTTGGAAGAGGGTGTTTGCTATGACCAGTGCATTCTCTTGGCAAAACCCTATTAGCCTTTGCCATGCTTCATTCTGTACTTCGGCAAGGCCAAATTTGCCTGTTACTCCAGGTATTTCTTGACTTCCTACTTTTGCATTCCAGTCCCCTATAATGAAAAGGACATCTTTTTTGTGTGTTAGTTTTAGAAGGTCTTGTAGGTCTTCATATAACTGTTCAACTTCAGCTTCTTCAGCATTACTGGTTGGGGCACAGCTTGGATTACTGTGATATTGAATGGTTTGCCTTGGAAATGAACAGAGATCATTCTGTCGCTTTTGAGACTGCATCCAAGTACTGCATTTTGGACTCTTTTGTTGACTATGATGGCTACTCCATTTCTTCTAAGGGATTCTTGCCTACAGTAGCAGATATAATGTCATCTGAGTTAAATTCACCCATTCCAGTCCATTTCAGTTTGTTGATTCCTAAAATGTCGATGTTCACTCTTGCCATCTCCTGTTTGACCACTTCCAATTTGCCTTGATTCATGGACCTAACATTCCAGGTTCCTATGCAATATTCCTCTTTACAGCATCAGATTTTTTATTTCTGTCACCAGTCACGTTCAAACCTAGGTGTTGTTTTTGCTTTGGCTTCATCTCTTCATTCTTTCTGGAGTTATTTTTCTACTGATCTCCAGTAGCATATTGGGCACCTACCAACCTGGGAAGTTGATCTTTCAGTGTCTTACCTTTTTGCCTTTTCATACTGTTCATGGGGTTCTCAAGGCAAGAATACTGAAGTGGTTTGCCATTCCCTTCTCCAGTTAACGACGTTTTGTCAGACCTCTCCACCATGACCCGTCCATCTTGGGTGGCCCCACATGGCATGGCTTAGTTTCATTGAGTTAGACAAGGCTGTGGTCCGTGTGATCAGGTTGGCTAGTTTTCCGTGATTATGGTTTTCAGTCTGTCTGCCGCTGATGGAGAAGGATAACCCAAGAAAAGAAATGTAAAATGGCAAAATGATTGTCTGAGGAGGTCTTATAAATAGCTGAGAAAAAAAAAAAAGAAGTGAAAGGCAAGGGAGAAAAGGAAAGATATACCCATCTGAATGCAGAGTTTTGAAGAATAGCAAGGAAAGATAAGAAAGTCTTCCTCAGTGATCAGTGCAAAGAAATAGAGGAAAACAACAGAATGGGCAAGACTAAAGGTCTCTTCAAGAAAATTAGAGATACCAAGGGAATGTTTCATACAAAGGTGGGCACAATAAAGGACAGAAAAAGTATGGACCTAACAGAAGCAGAAGATATAAAGAAGAGGTGGCAAGAATGCACAGAAGAACTATACAAAAAAGATCTTAATGGCCCAGACAATCATGGTGGTGTGGTCACTCACCTAGAGCCAGACATCCTGGAGTGTGAAGTCAAGAGAACTTTAGGAAGCATTGTTACAAACAAAGCTAGTGAAGGTGATGGGACTTTAGCTGAGCTATTTCAAATCTTAAAAGATGATGCTGTTAAAGTGCTCCACTCAATATGCCAGCTAATTTGGGAAACTCAGCAGGTGGCCACAAGACTGGAAAAGGTCAGTTTTCATTCTAATCCAAAGGAAAAGCAATGCCAAATAATTTTTAAACTATTGTACAATTGCACTTATTTCACATACTAGCAAGGTTATGCTCAAAATCCTTCAAGCCAGGCTTCAACAGTATGTGAGCTAAGAACTTCCAAATCTGGATTTAGAAAAGGTAGAGGAACTAGAAATCAAATTGTCAACATCCATTAGATCATAGAAAAAGCAAGGAGAATACCAGAAAAACATCTACTTGTGCTTCATCAGCTACACTAAAGCTTTTTAATCTGTGGATCACAACCAGACCACCTTATCTGCCTTCTGAGAAATCTGTATGCAGGTCAAGAAGCAAGAGTTAGAACCAGATATGGAACAACGGACAGATTCCAAATTGAGAAAGGATTACATCAAGACTCTATGTTGTCACCCTGGTTATTTAACTTATATGCAGAGTATATCATGCAAAATGCCTGGTTAGATGAAGCACAAGCTGGAACCAAGATTGCGGGAGAAATATCAATAACCTCAGATGTGCAGATGACACCACCCTTATGGCAGAAAGTGAAGAGGAACTAAAGAGTGTCTTGATGAAAGTGAAAAGGAAGATTGAAAAAGCTGGCTTAAAACTCAAAATTCATGAAACTAAGATCAAGACATCTGATCCCATCACTTCATGGCAAATAGATGGGAAAACAATAGAAACAGTGATAGACTTTATTTGCTTGGGTTCCAAAATCACTGGGAACGGTGACTGCAGCCATGAAATTGCTTGTTACATTTCATGAAATTACATGAAAGATGCTTGTTCCTTGGGAGAAAAGCTATGACCAACCTAGACAGCTTATTAAAAAGCAGAGACTTTACTTTGCTGACAAAGGTCCATATAGTTAAGGTTATACTTTTTCCAGTAGTCATGTATGGATGTGAGAGCTGGACCATAAAGAAGGCTGAGCACCAAAGAATTGATGCTTTTGAATGTGGTGTTGGAGAAGACTCTTGAGAGTCCTTTGGACAGCAAGGAGATCAAATGACTTAATCCTAAAGGAAATCATATTGAATATTTATTAGAACAGCTGATGCTGAAGCTGAAACTCCAATACTTTGACCAACTGATGTGAAGAGCCAACTCGCTGGTAAGACCCTATCGCTGGGAAAGATTGAGGGCAGGAGGAGAAGGGCAACAACAGTGGATGGGATGATTGGATGGCATCACTGACTCAATGGGCATGAGTTGAGCAAACTTGTTGCAGCCTCTAAGGTGTAAACCTTCCGCCCTGATCAGGGCTGGTTCTTTACTGATCACCCTTCATAAGGAAGGATCACCCCAACCCCCTCTCTAGGACTGAGAAATCACAAAGCAGAGAGTGATGTGAGAGAATGGTGTCTAGGGTCAGACTGCATGGGTTCAAAGCCCTGGTTTATTTCTTACTGATGTTGAACAAATTACTACGCTTCCTGGTGGTTCAGATGGTTAACATGTCTGCCTGTAATGCAGGAGACCTGGGTTCAATACCTGGAGTTGGGAAGATCCCCTGGAGAAGGAAATGGCAACCCATTCCAGTACTCTTGCCTGGAAAATTCCATGGATGGAGGAGCCTAGTAGTCTACGGTCCATGGGGTGACAAAGAGTCGGACACAACTGAATGACTTCACTAAGTGAGTTTGGAAGAGGATTCACTGTGTTTAGTCAAGCTTCCAGATAAGGACTGAGCCCTGGTTGATACCTTGATGGCACCTTACAGAGGACCCAAGCTGAGCCATCCTCTGATTTCTGACCTTCTGGTGAGGTAGTAAACATGTTGTTTTAAAGCCACTAGTTAGCAGTAATGTCCTTGTGCAGCATTTACATATATATATATGTATATGCCTTAGATTACCCTCAGCCACAAAAAATGGGGATGGAAAGCATAAATCTGGGTTCTCAGGGTTGCTGTATGGAGTAAGTGATTGGTATGTATAAAGTCTTTAGAACTTTCTGGCACTTGGGTGACATGTGATTGGGAAAATCAGGCATTTTAGGAACTACTATCACCTGTTTCTCTGCCCTAGCTGGCTGTATAGTACCTTCGGATGGAGTCATCAAACAGGAAATGACTTTCTAATTTTAACCAATATTTATTTTATTCCGATGGCACAGAAGTGCTAATTGCTGCAAGTTTTAGGAAAAATTTGCTCGCTAGCAGAAGGACCTCCTTTTTCCTCCTCCTCCACACCCAAATTCTATCCCATTCTTTAAGAGCCAACGTAAGTCTCATTTCCATGAAACTTTTTCTGTTACTTCAGACTATACCAGACTCTCATTTCTGGGACAGGTTTTGCATGTCCATACCATACAGGTTAGCACTGAATTATTTTTATGGGTTCAGTATGTTTTGTTGGGTCTCCAAGGGGGGACTTCCTTGATAAATAGGTCTCCATCCAACTTCCCTGGTGATCTCAGTGGTTAAAAATCAAGCTGCCAGTGCAAGGGAACTTTGGGCTCAACCCCTAGTCTGGGAAGATTCACACGCTTTGTGGCAACTAAGCCTGTGTGGTCACAACTACTGAAGCCTGTGTGCCCTACAGACCTAGTACGCTGCAAAGGAGGAGGCCATCACAAAAAAAGCCCTGTGCAAACTAGAGAGTAGATCCCACTTGCAACAAAGACCCAGTTCAGCCACAAATAAAAACAATAAGTAAACTAATTATTTTTTAAAGATCTAGCTCTCCAGCTCCTCAGACTGAATTCTGAAACATGGAGAACTGCTAACAAAATGGCTTGGTGGCATAATTCCAGTCAACACCTGTATTGTTGATTCAAGCAAAGTTGGATGGTTGTGCTGTAGAGTTCAGTGACACTCTCAATGTACCGGTGTAAGAAAAAATGTGTCTCGTGCTCATGGGGTTGCCCCCAAGGTTACCCCATTCTAGCTGAGTCATTCACTTCTCGTGGAAAAGGAGAAGGAGCACATGAGTGCCCTGGATATGTTTTCAGGTAAAGCCCCTTCTCCCTTGGCCCATACCAAGAAGTGGGGGAAGGCCCTTAATACCCACCTGACTCTATCCACCCCAGCTCTAAGGATGGCCTTCCCCTGTAAATCCATAAATTCTTCAAGGGCCAGTGATCCATGGATCTTAAACTTCACTGATCCATACATTTTCTGTAGTATTGAGAAGGATTGGGGTACTGAAGAGTGGCCAATAAGAATAAATTCCAGGATCTGGTTTTCTAATTGCTTTTCCCCCCCGTCATATGATGCTTACGTCAATTCCTTGCCAGTGCATACATTCATGCAAAGCAACACTTGATGAAGCAACTGGTATTTAACAACACCCCCAGTTTTCTCCCCTCAATGGATCAGAACTGAGCGCGCCATAGAGACTGAACCCCATCTGAGCTCGTCCTGTATGTTGATGTAGCATATTGTGCTCAGTCGTCTTGTCCAACTCTTTGGACTGTAGCCCACCAAGCTCCTCTGTCCTATAGGTGATTTTTCAGGCAAGAACGAGTGCACGCATGGGATTGCCATTTTCATTCTCTGTGATTCCTCTGCCAGGATCTTTCCCCCAACCCACAGGACAGGGTCCCTGGAAACCCTGCATCTGCCTGTGTTCATCCTGCTATTGAAGACAGATTCTTTACACTGCTTGTAGTCCTTTGGGGAAGCCCTGTCTGGCTTCAGAGTTCATAATCCATGCTTTTCTAAAAAACCACTTTGCTGACACCTCCTCCTGCCCTCATCTGAATTGCAAAGGAAGAGGGCACCTACGTGTTTGGTAGATGTTGAAAGATTCGTGAGAATTCAAAGGAGCTATATGAGGAACGACCGGATTCATTAATGTCCAACTAAGGGAAAGTTTCTATAGATGACTAGCACTGAGAGTCAGAACATTCTAAGAATTGGAGAGGATATCTATATGCAACACTCATGCACTCCTTTTTTTCTAAACTGTTTCATTAAACTTCAACTACGTCCAGAAAACTTCCTGTGAAATGTTCAAGTATTTCTGATACTACTATAAAATATGAAAACTTATAGGAAGTATCGAAGTCTGTTCATTCATCATATCAGATATCTCATATCATCCCTGCTGAGAACAGACTGAAATAATTTCTTATGTAATACTGATCGACCTATGAATGCAAAAAGTGTGTTTAGCGTCCAAATTATGACTGGAAATATAGTTTCTGACTCTGTGTTTTTGTTGCTGCGAGATTCTAATCTGCCATTTGTTTTATAATAAAAAAGGCTATCTTTATTCCATTGTTTTTATAGATAGCGTAGAGTTAAAACTCTGTCCAAATATTGATTTATATTTGACCCATAGTTTTGCGTTCTTTATATTTCCGTCTCTTCCATCTGAATCCATTAAATAGATGGCCTTCAGACGTTTTGCCTATTTACCACTAGAGGCAACAGTCTAGTTTTGTTATCTCTGAAAAAACAAGCCCCTAATTAAGTGTTCTCTTTGTTTGCTGCATGTCCTCTCACACGTGGAAGGAGGCAAAAAAAAACTGTTAACAATCTGTCTCAGATTTATAACGGAAAATCATTAAAGTAGATGGTGCAGCACTGAAAGTTTCTCAGTGCTGTTATATACATTAGCTCAGAATCCCAACCCTCCTTTTATGGATGAGGAAATAGAAGCTGAGGAAATAGAAGCTCAGGAAAGTCATATAACTTCCCCAAGGACACACAAGTACAGAACGAGGACTCAGTTTAGGCTCTGAACCTAAATCAGGATTGAATAAAAAAGGAAAATTTCCATGATGCCACTGACTGATTTCCTGAACTGAGAAGAGGCCCAGGAAGTTTCTCCCCACCACAGTTCACACTTTGATAATGAGAAGTTATAAGGAGTTGAAGATAAATAATAGCAGCAACTCTAAATGTATTTATAGCTAACAGAGTCTGACAAAACAGCTGTCTGGATGTCCTAGACCCTTTGTTTTCAATTCCACAAAACCGAATTTGTCACCACCCTACTTGCTTGAATGTAATTAATGGGATCATTTAAGGAGACAGATAAAGCAGTTTCTTTCCTAAAGGAACCATGTTTTCTGCCTTAGACCTGACCTTCTGCTAACCTTCATCAACTACTCTTTCTTGGGTAATCAAGTGTAAATGCCAAGGAAAGGGGCCATTTTTAGTGGTGGTTACCTGTGGGTCTTGATAGTACTATTCCTATTATGAAGTGGTGCTATAATGACTTCCATTTTTCCACAAACATGGTTTCATTTGGCAGTGATGTGCATTAAATTTATCTCACACTAAATAATGACTCCATGGAAATTGATTAAGGTATGCACTTTATAATCCCTCATTTCCAGTATTGGCCTGAATCTAAACCTGTTCACCAAGATCATAATGAGGTTAGAATTATTATAATGTCCTTGCATTTCCTGGTCTAGGTGCTATTAATAAGGTGCTTATATCATTTTCTATGAGGAGATGGAAAATAAAATTTTCAGTCCTGACAAAACCAATTATATATAGAAAAAGGTAATCCAGAGTTATCCTGTACGAAACCCATCCTACCTGGAGATAAAACCACTTAAACCTTAATCTTCAAGGAAAGGAATAAAGAATACACACTGTCAGTGACAGTTATTATAAAAACAGGACCAAGAATTAGTGTTTTTGTTCTGTAACCTTAGGCTACCAAGCCATTTCATATTAAGTCTGTGAAATGTAACGTCATAGCGCTAAAAAAATCTGAAGAAATAAAAGTTCAAGGAAACTTTATTCACACACACATATTGCAAACACTCATTTCAGTTGAATTAGACATCAGGCACTTTCAGTCTGGAAATGTTTTCGGCTAGGATCAGGTTTTTAATTCTCTCTTCTCCTCTGAGATCTTGGAGCCACTGTTGTTCCCCAAATAAGCTTGTTGACATAGATTTGGTTTTTTAATTACTACATTATTCTAATGATAAAAAGCTAGTTAATTCCACTAACCAAAAACCTCTGAAAGAGCAATAGCATCTAAAGATGTTATTACTGAAATAAAGTTCATGTACAATATTGTTAGCTTCAGGTGTACTTCATGGTGATTTGTATATATTACAAAATGTTTGCCATGATGTCTGATTAAACCTCTGTCCCCATATAAAGTTATTACAATATTATTAACCATATTCCTTATGCCGTATATTATAACCTTGTGGCTTATTTATAACTGGAGTTTTGTCCCTGTTAATGCCCTTCACTGTGGCAATCTAAAAACCAAAACAAAATGAGGCTCATAGATACAGCATCTAGGGACTTTAAAATTCATTTGTAGGAGCATAGCCTGCTGTGCCATTGTTCTGTCACTACATGGGTCAAGAACTAGGCCCAAGTGTGCATTCGAGGAAGACTCAATTACGGTCTATTTTGATCACTGGCTTTCTGAGGCCTCAGGCCTCTCTCTTGGGCCTGAGATTCATTCTTTCTTATTCAAGGCCAAAACAGTGTGTTTGAGAGAAGCACGTTCCCATCACAGGGATCAGGTGACTCAAATTTTCTTTCTGATGAAATTAGAATACAAACTAGCTCAGCAATTCCGGGGGAATTCTGCATCACTTTTAAAGCTTTAATTAAAATATCATACAGGGAAATGAGTTCGATATAAATAAGGAACATGATTTAGTTGCATTTTTGTTTTGAAATGATTGCAGATTTCAAAAGTTTTTAAAAAAGTATTCCCCTGTCCCCTTTTTTCTGTTTCCTGCGTTCTTGCTGGACTTGGGACAATCTTGATCACAGTAAAGAATGAGTGAAAAATTTGTGGGAAAAGAAATACCCTGGGAATGATCCCTCTTTTGGAGGACTGCCCCTGTTCAAGGGTACTTGGGAGAAAGAGCAGTAATTTCTCTAGGTGTCCCCTTAAAAACTCTGACTTGAGCATTTGCAGTTATTTTAAATCACTTGGGAGGGAATGCTTGAGTGCTTTGAATTTGTCGCTCAACACCTTTATTTTTTGCCCCTTTCACAGCCCCTCTCCACCCCTTCCACCCCTGCCCTTGTGCCCAGGGGGGGGGGCGGGAGGGGGGAGCGCCTTTGGGTGAGCTGCACCAATGGGTTCCTTGGACCACTGGCTCCCAGGTGGGGTTTTCTGGAAAAACCCAGAGGGGAGGAGGCAGTAAAGCCAGTTGTTTCCCTTGGGACTGTCTAGCTCCTCAGCTTTTGTGTCCTCTGGGACCCCGCTCCGACGGAAGCTTTCTCCAAGCTCCCGTCTCCAAGGTGGCACGTCCTCCCTGCTCTCCCTGCTGCAGGTTGGGGGTGGGCGCCCTCTATCCCAGGCCAAACATTTATAAAGATTTCTGTTCTCCCCGAGTCTGCCGTTTTTTTTTCCCCCCAACTCCAACCGTTAAATTCACAACACCCACCTTCTTCTTCTGTCTTCCTCCTCCTTTCTTTTGGACACCCGGGCTCCCTGGTTTTTTTACTCAGAGATTTGATGTAGAGGAAATTTAGAATGAAACCCCGGAAATCCCGCTTTGAAAGGAGAACAGTTTTAACAAAGAGAATAGGATGCATGGGAACTCCCAGACTCTCATTCTGTTCAGCTTCAAAAACCCTTTTTTTTTGGGTTTCCCCAAGCTTCTTTCTGGGGCCCCTAAAGCCCCAAACTGAACACTTATGGTGAATGCGTGAGAGGGCCCAGAACCCCCCAAAGGTTTAAACACAAGCTGGTGAGAAATGTTGGAAACCCCTTCAGCCTTGACCTCTTCAGGCAGAAAATGGCTTTGGAAAGAGATCCTGCTTTAAGGCTATCTGTACCCCTTACTGTCAGAAGTGGCCTGACCTCCTCCCCAACTCAGGGCAACTCTTATTCCTTATTTTTCCAAATCTTAAAACGTCAAATTAAGGCAGTATTTTTTTCACATTCCCGGAGGTCAGGAATACAGAAGGCCTTAATTTGTTCAAATTTTTCCCCAAAAGGTCATTCGAGTTTCCCGTGGGTGCGGGTCACTTTAAGGGCCCACTTTGCTGTTTGCAGGCTTCGGTTTCTCGTACCCCGGGTCCCCACAGAGTTGTTGGCATGGGTAACTGCTGTCAAAAACCATTTTCCATGGAAAGTGGGGTTTCCTTCATGACTTACCCATTCTCTAACCCTTTTGTCCCTCAGTTACTTTCCCGCTGTTTAATGATTTCTCTCCCCCAAAATTCAGTGTGTTTATTTCAAAACTTCGTTTACATCGAATCACTGCTTCCCCCTCCTGTCCTGAGCAGATAGGGCTTGGGTGGTCTGGTCCCACTGCCCATGCTTTTCCTCAATGAAAAGGAAAATCACTCAGTCATGTCCAACCCTTTTCACCCCATGGACTTACATCCATGGAATTTCCCCGGTGGGAAAACTGGAAAGGGTGTCTTTTCCCTTTTCCCGGGGTCTTCCCCCAAACCCCGGGTTTGAAACCCCGGTCTCCCCCAATTAAGGTGGGGTTCTTACCGCTGAGCCACAGGAAGCCCCAAAAAAGGAGTGGGTGCCATCCCTTTCCCGTGGATCTTCCCAATCTAGAAGTCAAACTGGGGTCTCCTGCATTGCAGGTGGATTTTTGCAGTGAATCCACAGATGCCCCATGGTAAAAGTCAGGGAAAAGGGTTGAAGAAGGGGAGTGCCTTGTATTTCCTTTTGGTTTGGTTGGGGAGATGAAGGCTGACAATTTGCCCGAAAAGGATTCGCTCCGGGGAAATAAAATCTAGCTGCTAGGGGGCCTCTGAGAGGCCCTTTTGGACTTCGGCCCCGCCCCCGAGCCGGCAGCCAATATCCCGTCCCCCCCCGCCCGTCTTTGGGTTTCCCAAGTAAGGGCCAACCCTTCAACTGATCTACTACCCCAGCCAAAACCCGTGTTTCAGGCGTCTTGTAGGATTATCTTCCCCCCTCGGGGCTTTGAAGGGGGGCTTCTTGACCCCCTTCACCACAGTCCCCCCTGCATCTCTTCCCCATGTGCTTTTCCCCCGATCCTGGTAAAGGGGGGTAGACAGAGAGCCTGTAACTGTCCCGACAGGGGCCAGCAAAAGCAGAGACTCACACCTCTGAGCAGTCCTCTTGTACTCCCCCCCCTCCCCTTTCAGGGTGAGAAGAGCACGACCCATGACCTTGTTTGGGGGGGAAGTAGTTCTGTGAGTATGATTTTACAAAGGGGAACAGCCTTCTCCCATTCAACCCCTTTTTATGGGGTGTGAGGTGTTTGGGGTGGGTTTTATCCTGGTTTCCCAGCAAGCCCCGTTAAGGAGGGGATGGCCCCAAAAAGTGTGTTCTAGGGATTTAGAATGTGGGGTATTTAGCATTTTATCCTCGCTGTGAGTCTTTGGGAAACCTTTGTCACCAGTATTTGCAGCTGTATTCATGTTTTAAAATTAACCCTCTTTCTCCCAATCACACTTGTTTATTTCCCATTTCGGTAAAAATTATCACTTTCCTTCCTGTGGTGATCACTGCCTTTGGATGAAAAAGCATCCATCTGAAAGAAGTACTCCCGGGGAAAATTGGGAAAAGGTCGTCCCCTACCTCTCATTTCAATGACTCAAGTGGGAGCTGTGATAGTTTATTCTCCCTGTTTCAGGGCCCTTGCGCGTTATCAGTGATATTTTCCCCCACTTAAAACCTGGGTATCTCTCCCCCCCTTTCCTTCCCCCACTGTCTTATGCTACTGTTTTGGGCTTCATTTAAACAGAATTGCGGGGGCAGTTTAAAACTGCTAATATCTGGATCCATCCCCAGAGATTCATTAAAAATATCTGGGGGGGGGGTCCTGGACAGTTCCAGGGTTTTCTTGTGTGCCTTTTCACCTAAATGACGCTAATCTGAGTGATCGTCCCAGCTGCAGGTTCCCCCCTCAAAACCTCCTTCCCACTGCAGCCGGTTTTTTCTTTCTAAAAAACCAAAACTACCCTTTCCAGCCTGCTTAAAAACCCCCTGGTTCATTGCTTTTAGGATAAAGCCTTAAAATCCTCGCTGCAAAGGGGAAGAGCATGGGAATTCAGCTGGGTGGGAGTCAGGGGCCGGATCATTTGGCCCGACCCTTAGTGTACTACTTTAGTAGAGACGTGTGAAAAAAATCAATCCCAGTACGACCTTTCCCCCAGAGCTGTGCTTAACCGTTCAGAGACTACAGTCAGCGTCCCCCCAGTCCAGGCAGAAAAAACCCGCCCCCTTTACCCCCCTCATAACCCAATTGCTTTGACTCTGCATGTCAGCTTTATTTTCATGTATAAATTTTTTAAAAAACCAAGCTCAGTGACTTGAGGGCAAAATTATACCATTTTTACTGTTTTATCTTCAAAACCAACAAGTGTCAACCTATTAAAAGTCAGTAAGCATTTTCTGAATGAAGGGAAGATACAAAGGTTAGTTTTCCCCCGAAGTATTTAGAGCTTTGGGTTTTTACTCCCTTCATTGTTAAGAATTCAAGTTCTATGCCTTCGCTAGAATGGATTAATTATGAAGAATAAGTTATGTATTTAGAATTTTAATTTGTCATAGCATTGTGAGTGCTGGGTGGGGATCTCTTCACAGGGGAAGTTAGGGGGGACAAGTCTTCCTATGCCCTAAAGTAAAAAAAACCCGGGGGCATCAATTTGCCCCGCAGGGATGATCATACGGGCCCTTTGACTAAGGGTATGGGCACTT
>JAJLRB010000484.1:30000-40132 GCA_020976825.1 Odocoileus hemionus | reverse complement strand
TAAATTTTTCCCCTTAAAAAACCCCAAAAATTAAAAAAAACCCTTATTAAAAAAAAAAAATTTTTTTTAACAAAAAAATTTAAAATTTTTCCCTTGAAAAATTCTCCCTTTTTCCCCCCGGGCCAAAAAAAATTTTTTTTGGACCCAAAAGTTTTTTTTAATAAGAAGCAAAAAAAAAATGAACAACCAAAAAAAAAAAAAAAAAAAAAAAAAAAACAAAATTTTTTAAAAGGAAAAATTTTTTGATTTAAAAATTTTAATTTGGGTAATTTTTTTTTAAAAAGGTTTTAAACCAAAAAAAAAAATTTTAAAAAAAAATTTTAAAGGGGAAAAAAAGTTTAAAAAAAAAGGGAAAAAAACCCAAAAGGGGTTTAAAAATAAAAAAAAAAAAATAAAAAACCCAAAACTTTTAAAAAAAGGGGGAAAAAAAAAAAAAAAAGGGGGGTCCCTTTTTTAAAAAAAGGGGGATATTTTCAAAAAAAGATTTTTCTTTTAAAATTTCCCCCCTAATTTTAAAAAGCCCCCAAAATTTTCCCTTTTTTACAATTTCCCCAAAACCGGGTTTTTTTAAAAAAACTTAAAAAGGGTTTTTTGGGGGTTTTTTTTTAAGGAAAAAAAAAAATGTTATTAAATTTTTTTAAAATTTTTTTTTTCAATTCCTTTTTTAATTTTTAAAACCCAAAAACCAAGTTTTTTTTTCCAAAAAAATTTTAAAAATTTTTGACCCAAAAAATTTAAAATTTTTTTTTCAAATTTTTTCCAAAATTAAATAAAATTTTTAAAAATTTTTCCAAAACCACCCCAAAAAATTTTCCCAAATTTAAAAAAAACCCCAAAAAAAAATAAAACCTTTTCCAATTGAAAACCCCCCAATTTAAAAAGAAATTATTTAAAACCCCCTTTTAAAATTTAAAAAAATTTTAAACCCCCAAACCCCCAAAAAAACAATTTTAAAAAAGGGGCCCCTTTTTAAAACAAAATTTTTAAAAAAAAATTTTTTGCCATTTAAAAAATTTAAAAAAAAGTTAAAAAAAAAAGGTTTAAAACCCCCAAAACCCCAAGAAAGGGGGAAAAAGAAAAAAAAGGGGAAAAAAAAAATAAAAAAATTTAAAAAAAAAAACCTTTTTTTTTGAACCCTTTTTTTAAAAAAAAAATATTAAATTTAAAAAAAAAAAAAAAATTTTAAAATTTTTTTAAAAAAAATTTTTTAAACCCCTTTTTAAAATTTTTTTTTTTTTTTTAAAGATTTAAATTTTTTTTTAAGGGGTTTTTTTCCTTTTTCAAAAGGGCCAAACCCAAAAGGCTTCCTTTACCCAAAATTTTTTAATTCCTATTTAAAGTTTTCTTTTTTCCCCAGGGGCAAAATTTTAAAAAAGGGCCCCTTTTAAAAAAAAAAGTTTTTTAAAGTTTAAACCTTTTTCTTCTCAATTTTAAATTTAAAAGTACAACCCCCCCCTGGAAAACCCCCCCTTTCAAAAAATTTAAATCAAAATTTTTTAAAAAAAAACCAAAAATTTTTAAAAAACTTCCAAATTATTTAATTATAATTTAAAAAAAAATTTTTTTACAATAGGGAAATTTTTTTTTTAAAATTTTAAAAATTTTTTCTTTATAAAAAAAAAATTCTTTTATTAAAAAAATGTAAAGAAAAAAATTAAAACTTAATTTTTTTAAAAAAAATTTAAATTAAAAAAAAATTATTTCCTTTTAAAAAAAAAAAAAAAAATTAATTTTCCCAAAGGGAAAAATTAAAAAAATTTAAAAAATTTTATAAAAAAAATTTTAAAAAATTTTTTTTGATTGGGGTTTAAATTTTTTTTTTTGTTTAAAAAATAAAGGGGTTTTTTGGGTTTTTTTTAAAATTTAAATTTTTTTTTTTGTTATTTAAAAGGGGGTTTTTAAAAAATTTTTTTTTATTTTTTTTTGGAAATTTTTGGAAAAATTTTTTAAAAAAATTTTTATTTTTTAAATTTTTTTTTAAAAAAAAGGTTTTTTTTAAAAAATTGTTTAAAAAA
The DNA here is from genome assembly GCA_020976825.1 of Odocoileus hemionus. NCBI lineage: Eukaryota > Metazoa > Chordata > Mammalia > Artiodactyla > Cervidae > Odocoileus > Odocoileus hemionus. The sequence goes on along the minus strand of JAJLRB010000484.1, from coordinate 38,117 downwards.
TTTTTTTCTGGGAAAATTTTTGATAAATTTTTTTTTTATTTTTAAAAAATTTTGTTAATGCTTGGGTTTTTTTGGGGTTTTTTTTAAAAAGGTTTTTAAAAGGCTTTTTTCCCAAAAGATTTTTTAAAAAAAATTTAAAAAAAATTTTTTAAAATTTTTGAAAAAGAAAAAAATTTTTTTGTTAAAAATAAATTTTAAGTTTAAAAAAAATTTTTAAAAATTTTTTAAAAAAAATAAGGTTTGCCCAAAAACAAAAAAAACCCCCCAAAACCCAAAAGTTTTGGACCCAAATTTTTTTTAAAAGGGAACAAATTTTAACAGAAAAGCCCCTTTCAAATGGGGGCCTTTGCTTAAGAAAGGTTTTTTCCCCAAAAGGGTGCCCCCTGTTAACCCAAAACCCCCCCCCCTAAATTTTGGGGCCCCAAATTTAGAGAAATTGGTCCCCCAGACCAAGCCATTTCCCAAATTTTAAGGCCCAAATCATTAAAAGAAACCAGTTAATCCCAAAAAAAGGATCCCTTAGGGAAGAAAGGGAACCGGGGGGCCCCAAAAAAGATCCCTCCTTTCCCCCCCCTAAGTCCCGTCCTAATTTCTTTTTCCCTTTTGCATTTTTTTTGGGCAAACAAACCCCCAAAAAAAAAAGGGCCCCCCCTTAAAAAGGGGCCCCCCCCCCAAAAGAAAGGGCCCCGCCCAAAAGGGGGGAACTTTCGGGTTCCAAAAACCGAAAAAAGGAAAACCCGGGGATCCAAAAACCCAAAAAAAAAAAAAAAACCCCCCCCCAAACCAAAAGGGTGTTTTAAAAAACTAAACCCAACCCCCCCCGTCCCCTTCCCCAATTCCCCCCAAAAAACAAAATGGGGACCCCTTTTTTAAAAAAAAAAATCCCCCTTCCTTGAGAAAAATTTGCAGGAAAAATTAAGCCTCTTTGCCCCCTTCCCCCCTTTTTTGGTTGCTTACCTTCCCCAAAAACCCCTTTTTCCCGGTAATTCCTTTTTTTTTAACCCTAAAACCCAAGAAGTTTTCCCGGGTTTTTTCGAAAAAAAAAATTTTAAAACCCTTTCTCCCTTAACTTAGTAGGGAAAAATTTTTTTTTTTTATTTTTTTTTTTATTTTCCCCCCCCTTTTAGGTTTTTGGGCCCCCCCCGGGGGGCAAATTTTTTTTGGTTTACCCCTTTTAAAAACCCCCTTTTTTTGGGAACCGGGAAAAGCCCTTTTTTTTAAAAAAAATTTTCCCCCCCTTTTAAAAAACCCCCTTTCCAAAAAAAATTTTAGGGAACGGGTTCCAAAAAAAAAACTTCTTTAAAAAATTTTTTCTTTTCCCCCTTTTTTAAAATTCCCTTTTTTTAAAAAAAGGCCCTTTTTTTTAAAAAAAAAATTTTTTTTTCCAAAAAAATTTTTTCAAAATTTTTTAAAAGATTTTAAATAAAAAAAAAAATTTTAAATAAAAAAAAAAATTTTTAAAAGAACCCCCAAAACCCTTTTTTTCTTAATTCAAAAGGTAATTTTTAAAATTTTAATAATTCTAACCTTCCAAAACAAAAACAAAACAATTATTAAATTTAAATTAAAATTTAATTACAAAGGCTATGAACAACAAAATCCAAAGTTTCTTGCTGCCCCCTTGGGGTCCAAATGTTCTCTTGCAATAAAGGGCCCAATCAAAAGTTCTTGTTGGAACCCAAAAAAAGTAAAAATTTAAGCTAGATGAAACATTCCATAAATGAAACCAAAAAAAAAAAATTCAGAAAATTATGTTTAAAAGCAATCAGAAATTTCAAAATTATAAATGGGAATTTTTCAAAAAGGTATTATTAAAAAAAATAATGGCCCTTTACAAATCTAGATAAAAAGTAAAAGATGCATCTGGAAACAATAAAACCTTTAAAAAGGAATGAAGGGGGTTTTTATGGAATAAAAAGTTTAAAGAGACTGCCCAAAAAGTAATTAAAAACTCCAAAATTTGGACTCCCAAGGAATCACTCCAAAGAGTAATTTTTTCAAACGGAAAACCTATTCCCAAAAACCAAAGACGTCCCAGGTTCCTAACAAAATAGGGCCAAATTTTTTTTTTCCTCAACCCTCAATCCCAGTCTTATTTTTCCAGCCCAAAGATTTTTTTCCTTCCCAACATTTCCCCTTTAAAGAATATTTTTGGCAACCCCCTTTTAGTTTTAGGAATTAATTGGCTTTTAAAGGAAATTTGTGCACTGAATAATTTTTCAATTTAAGGAAAATTCAAATTATCTTTTAACCAGATTTTGGAATTCAAAGGGGACAATTGTAAACTTCTTTGTTAAATTTAAAATTTTTTACAATTACCAGACAATTTGGTAATACAATCCAACAATTGTTGGACATATTTTTAAATTGTCCCCAAATTAAATATCAAAAATTAAAATTTTCGACCCTCAGCAGGGCTAAATTATTATTTCCAAATAATTTGCCCCAAAACCTGACCTTTACAAAAGGCTCTTGCAAATTTCACGATTTTCAAGCCCAAATATAAGAAATTATTAAATTTCAATCTACTCAATTTTAGCCAAATTCAACTAAAACTGAAATAAGACCTTTTTTGAAAGATGCACCCCTTACTAAAGGAAGGGCATTATATGAAACTTAAAACATTACATTTTCTAGGGCCGTCCTTTAAACAAATTTTAAAAAATTTGGGAAAAATTAGAGTTTTACAAGATGGTTATCAAAATAAATCAGTAATTAAACTTTATAAACTGATACTGAATGTTGTTGTCCCAAAAAAAAGGGTTTTTTAAAGGGGGGTGGGAGGGGGAAGGGGGGAATTTAAATTAAATCTGGCTTTCATTTCAATTTTTAACAAAAACTACTTAAAATGGTAATAATTAACCTCATAATAAAAATTATTAAAAATTATTAATGCACATCCAAAAGAAAAAAAGAACTATTAAGATCTGCTCTTTTTAAAATTCCTTTTTGTTAAAGGAATTTCAATGTTTCCCTTAAAGGTTTAAAAATGTTAATTTTTTAACCTGGGTCCTTGTACAAAGATCTTTATTCTCAAATTGCTTTCTTTTACTGATTACAGATTGTTTTTATATGCTTACACCTTTCCGAAGACATTTTTCTCCCTTTTCTGAAATTTTGGGCTCTTAAAGATTCGTACAATGTTACCTAAAATATTTAAATTCTTACTCTTGTAATATTTACGTTTTAATAAATTCGAATCCAAAAATTAACCAGCACCTTCTATTTCTCCAGACAAGACTGAAAAGGTCCATTCATCTCATAAATCACAATGGTCAATTTGTAGCAAGGAATTTCTATGTAAAAAATAACATTCATTAAAAATACTATACTAAGAAAATAAAATTATTTTTGTTTTTTCTGGATCTTTTAGACCCCTGAAAATGACAAAATATAAATTTAGAAAGTATATTTAATTTCATTAAAGGAAATGTTATTTTAAATATTATATACATTAATATATTGTATTTGTTGGATTTTTCTGTGTCAAAAAGTCTAAGAAATTTTAAATTAATCTTTTTGTTTGGATAAGATTTTTGATAAAATCATATGATGATTTTTAAAATTAAAAAGATATTTTAATTTCAAAGGGAAAATGTCTGTATTAAATGATTATTTAATGTTTTTTTTTTTTATATGGAGAAATGGTTTTGTTTTAGCTTACAGAATGAAGGATTTAATTGTATTATTTTATTTTAATTTTGGGTGATTAATATAATTTTTTTATTAATAGGGAATATTGATTTAAATTTAAAATTTGTTTTGCTTGTAAAAAAGGTTTTCAAAAAGGAACTCTTTAAAAATATAAAAAATTTGAGTGAAAAATTTAATAAGTTCTAATAAATGATTAAAAAAATTTAAATTTTCTTAAATCTGGAATGGTTCCCTTTATTAAGGACTTGGTTGCTTAATTGTATGAAAAGTAGAAGTTGTTTACGGGTTATCAAATAAAGGATTTAAAGCGTAATCTAAATTGCAATTTACAGGGATTCTTTGAAAAGCAGAAGAATTTGATGTATGAAAAAATTTGACTGAATTGGAAGGAACATTATTAATTGGTAAATACAATGATCTATAAAAGGGAAATACATATATTTTTGGCATGAAAGAAGTTAGTCCAAAGAAACCATGTTGCCCCAACTCAAAAAAGCTCTGGGGCCCCAAATCTGCAGAGGTTTTCCCTTTTTGACCAAATTAAGGAACTTTCCAAGCAATGAAAAAAGGCTCTCTACTATTAGAGTGAGGGACCATCTGCAAATGGAAGAACACCGGGATGTCTGACCGAAAATCCGGTTCCCTCCAAATGTGAAATTGCTTATCCTCCAATTTAAGGGATTTGGAACCTGTAATTTAGAGGGACATAGTCCGCCTTATCTCGACAGGACCTCATTCCCTTAAATTTGAGAGGGAAATTAGCAAGGTCAAAAACAACAAGCCCTCCCTAAATGGTGAACCAATCCACTGGAATGAAGAACACTGGGAAATCCCAAAAGAGGCCAACCCTATCCCTGCCAAGCATCATGGAAACTCGAGTGTCCCTCGCATTGAAATGATTCTGCTTTGAACAACTCGATTTTTAAGGCTCTAGTCCCAACTCGAATATTCCCCAGTTCCCCGCATCTTTTTAGAAAACGGAAACGCCCCCTCCCCCAAGTGAGGTCCATTCCCCATTGGTTAGGCATTTCCTTTTCAATCAAAGAAAGACCCTTGACGTCCTGGAGAATCCAAATTTTCCCCGAACCCTTTTCCAAGTCTGGGGACACTTGGGAGCAACCGAAAGGTTTTTCTGCTTAAACTCGAAGATAATTCCCCCATGACTGGCCAAAAGATCCCTTTAAAAGAAAGTGGTTGTTCCTTAAACAAAACGAAATCCGGAAAACTGTCCAATTCAGTAACCCAAGTTCCAGACAACAATTTAAGACAAACTGTTGTTTCCTTTCCAGATATGGATTTTGTGACCTGTGTAAATAATTTTTCCTTTAACTTCTTTGTTTTTTCTGAACCTAACTTCCAAAATTTTGTACTCAGCCTTTACCCTAGAAATCATAAAGCACCTTTAAAACCCTTTGAATTAGGTACCGGTTTTTTTTTCTTGTTATTTTTTCTTCTATTTTGGGCTGACCTTGGCATGGACGCTGCTCCAATTTCCTCTTCACCCCTTAAGGGCCTGGCTTGGGTGATAAGCCTTGCAAATATGTTGGAACAATTTGTCTTTCTTTTTTTTATTATCCGTCAAAGAAGTCTAAGCCCAAGCAAAACCCAAGAAACCTTTAGTTTATAAGGTGTAATCTTTAGTTAATCTAACTTAAATCCCCAAATTTTATTTTACATTAATTAATGATTAGTTCATCCAATGAAAACTATCAAAGTTTTGCTAGCCCTTGTTGCCAAATGCTTCTTATAAATTACTCAAAAGTTAATGGACCAAGAAAAACATTAATTTTGCCACTAGAGCTTTATTTAACTGTAATTAGCACAATAAAAAAATATCAAACTGCTATAAAATATATCAAAATTAAAGATTATTAAATTTTAGAAAATAATATTAAAGGCTTGTCCCCGGCGCTAAATGCCCTCTGAAAATCACCAAACTTTTAAAAAATGAAATGTTACTTAATTTAACGTAAAAGAGACTCCCTAGCTAATAAAAACCAAAAATACAGAGAATCTGGGCAAAGAAAATTTAAATTTCATATTGAGAATTTTATAGATAGTATAGGTTCCCAACAAAAAAAGGGGAATATAATTTTTCAAACCAATGCAACTTAAAAAAGAAGATTTTCTTTACCTAAACCTTAAAAGACCTAGAGTTAACCCCCAAATTCGGTTTTCCGCGATCACTGGAAAGAAGTATTAAATTTGAAAATATAAGGAAATTCAAAGAGGAGCCATTCTAAAAAAAGGGGGCAAATTTCTTTCCTCCCTCACTCCATACTTCTTATAATGTACCAATGATTTTTACTAAACTTTGAGGACTCATGTTTAAACCGCCAAATTATTAATTGGTAAGGTTTGTAGACGGTAATAATTATTCAAATTTAAAGAATCAAAGGTTTCAATTGCCGAATTTCTAACAAAGAGAAATTTCAATATTCTCTTCCCTATTAACCACTAAACCAACAAACACAAACAAAACCAAAATACCCAAATACAACAAATTTATGTAAGATTCCCTACCTAGGAGGGACTATTAATATTCAAACTATTTCTCACCTTTCAGGCCCTGCCATTCACAAAAAAATTATAAATATAAATTTAACTATTAACAAAGCAATGCCACAAGAAAATTAAGTAAAAACTTATAAAACTTTAAAGAACAATTTGGTTTCTTTTGGGCCCCTTTTAAAAAATAAATATGGTTTTTATTTTAAAAGAATCCTTAAAAAACAAATTAAGATTATCCCTAAAATTCCCATTTGAATCCAGAGATTTAAATTTTTCCGGGGGAAAATTTCATTTTTTTATCTTAAAAGGTTCCCAATAATTAAAATTAATTTAAATTTTTCCCCAACGAAAATAATCTATGGATTCCTTTGATCCATTTTTTTAAAAATTTCAATAATTACTTATCGAAAGGTTAAATGGTTCCAAAGCCCATCTTCCAATTATTTTGGGCCCCCAAAAATTTTTGCGGAAAAACCCCTTTACCTAAATGTTTTACAAAACTTCCCTCAGTAACAAAATTTTCTAAAATGGGAAGTTTTTTGAATAGGGGGTGACTCTAACTCTAAATGAGAAAATTAACTTATAATTGCAAATCCTTTGATTATAAAATTTACTGTAAAATAAATTATTTTATTAATTTAATTTTAATCATTTTGTAGAAAAATTCTAAGAAATTTAAATTCTTCTGTTGGAAAAAACTACTGATAACAATGACAAATTTGGACCAAATATAAAAAATAAAAGAATTTTAAATTTCTGGGAAAAGCATTATCTAAAAACATGCAATTATGTTCATTAATTATAATTTTTTGGGACTTAATGACTAAAGTTATTTTGGATTTTGTTTTTAATTTGAAGTATTTCTTTATTTTAATATAGGATTTAGTTAAAATTTATTTTTTGTTGTGGAAATACTTTTTAAAAATATTTATAAAATATATTTAGTGGGTTTTGAAGTTTAAAAAAATTTATTTATAATTATTTTTATATTGAATGCTTGGTAGGGTCTTAAATTTTATTTCGAAATTTGTTTTTAATGGGGCTGGGATTAATGATTAGGTTTAAGTTTGCTGAAATTGGTTTTAAGGGTTTTCAAAAGAAAGATTTAGTTTTGAATATTTAAATTTTGAGGAAGGAGTTTAAAATTTAGTTATAATAATATGTTATGATTTTAAATTAAATATGATATTATGTTTATGAAATAAAAATGAAAACCCCTGTACACCAAAAGAAAGTGGGACCCAATCACGAGGGAAGGCCATTTTGACCAGGGAAGCAACTTTTGACCAAAGGAGGCCTTCATAGATTGAAGGGATTCTCTCAAGTGGAAGACCGAGTTTCTGCTCAAATGGGACCCTCGTACTAAAGGCGTTTCATCTCCGATGAAGGATTATCCCGGGAATTTGAAACCGTCCCCTTAATACAGCCTCTTTTTCCCGAAATTCGGGGAATTGAGGAATGGTCGGAAACAAGCACCTCTTAAATGTGATGGAATCGCAATCTGGGAACGAAAGGAACACTGGGTTCAATCCACCTAAAGGCATCCTATTGCCTGCCAAGCATCTGAGAATTCGAGGTGTCCTCGCAATTGACTGAGTCCTGTTGTGAACAACTCGATTTTAAGGACATCCAGCCTAACCGAATATACCCAGGTCCCGCCGCTTCGAGAAAAGCGACGTCCCCCGCGCCAGATGAGTCGATTCCTGCATTGGTGCGGATTTTTACATCAAACAAAGGACCCTTTATCGGATGGGAAATCGAAGTCTAAACACTGTCACCAAGGACACGATCAGGGCCCAAACTCTGTCCAATCCCGGATGTCCAACCCTCCCTCCAGAGCCCGATTCCCACAAAAGAGAATCGGGTCCTTCAAAACGAACCCAGAACATGCAATTAACAAACGTTGCCCTTTAAAAATGTTGTCCCTTCCTTTCTTATTATTTGTCGCCGTT
>JAJLRB010000484.1:0-25000 GCA_020976825.1 Odocoileus hemionus | reverse complement strand
GAAGGGGGGTGGGAGGGGGACTGGGTGGGAAACAGTAAACCTGGTTTTAATTCATTTCAAAGTATAAAAAAAAAACTACTGTAAAGTTTTAAAATAATTACCCCAAATAATAAAAAATTAAAAAAAATAAATATTAAGTGCACATCCAAAAGAGAAAAAAAAAAGGAAACTTTTAAGAATCTTCTCTTTTTTAACTCTCCTATTTTTGTTATACAAAGGAAAATTTTTACAAATGGGGTTCCCCTTTAAAAGAGTTTTTAAAAAAAATTAAAACCCTTTTTTAAACCGGGCTCATTGAAAAGAATCGCATTGCTATTTTCCCCAAAATTGGCCCATTTTATTACTGATTCACAAGATTGATTTTTTTTAAAATTTCCCTTTTCACCCTTTAGACCGGGGAGATAACTTTTTTCTTTTCCCTTACCTGATCAAGGGCCTCTTAAAAGATTCATCATATGTTACCCCAAAGTTCTTAAAAAACCTGCTATGCTTGCTAACCTTTAGGGTACTCACATGCGTCCCTAGATTAACCCCCCGGTCCCCCCCTCCCTGAGATTCTCCCCACAAAGACTGAAAAAGGGGCCTTTTCCCTTCCAAATACTCCCCCCCAAAGTGTCAAAATTGTAGCCCAAAGGGTTTTCGTCCTTGTGACAAAAAAAACCCTCATGCATATATCATTTTTAAAAATTACATAGTACAAAAAGAGAAAGGTTTTTTTGACCTGAATGCGTGATACCCTTTTAACTCCAAGAAAAAATGACAAAAAATAAACTCTATTGAAATTGCAAAAAAAAACGGTACTTGAGAAGGGGTAAAGGAAATTTTTTAAAAAAATTTTTTTTTAAAATATATATAGGGCTCTATTTCGCCTGTAAAAAAAAATATCCAAAGAAAACCTTAAGTTAACTCTTACCCTGTCCTTGGGATCACCCCCCCCCCTCTATCTAGGGGTCCAGCATGGCAAATTGATGGGGCTCAAATAAAAAAAATCAAAAAGATATTTTAAATTTCATAAGGGGGAAATATGTCCCCAGTATCTAAAAAGATCTATGTCTCAAAGTTGTTTCGTTTTTAGAAGTGTGGGGTTAATGGGTTTGTTTGGTTTTAGCTTTACATGAACGAAGGAGTTTAATGTTGGGTATAAATTTTATTTTAATTTTGAAAGTGATTTCAATATAATTATTTGTTAACTGTAGGGGCTGACTTATCATCAACATTATTAATACTTTTTTTATGCTTGGTTGGGGAAAAAACGGTTGTCAAAAAAGGGAAATTTTATTATATATATAAAAAAAAACTTAGATAACTCTACTAATAAAAAAGTATTTTCGTAAAATTATCTGTTTTTCTTAAAAACTGGGAAAGGTCTCTTGGGGTTAGAGTGATTTGGTTGCTTGAGTTGTGTGAACAGTGGTAGAAGTTTGTTGAATGGCTGGTTTTTTTCAAAAATTAGGATTTTAAAGGTTAATTGCTGAAAAAAATTGGCACTCTTTTCAAGGGGTTTTTTTGCAAAAGCAGAAGAGATTTGGAGTTGTAAGAATTTAAATAAAAATTGTACTTGGGGTGGAAGTTTAACAATATAAAAGATTTTTATAAAAATGTTCAAAAATTAAAAAATTAACAACATGAATTTTGCTTCTATAGAAAATAAAGTATAGTCCAGAGGGGGAAAACCCCGTTCAGCACCCAACTCAAAAAAGCTTGGGGACCCCAAATCATGCGGGGGAGAGCTGATTTCCCCATTTTTTACCCAAGAGGAATGCAACTTTTTACAACACCTGAAAAGGAGGCCCCTTGCTTTTGTTATGTGAAGGGGGCCCGATTTTTCTGCCCCAAGTGGGAATGAACCCGAGATGTCGTGACTAAATTGCCCGGATTTTCCCCCCAGGCTTGAAAACAGGCAGCTTTTATCTCCCCAAAATGAAGGGTTTGGGAAACCCCCTGGGACTTTAGAGAAGCCTAGGTCCCCCCTTATCTCGACAGGGCCTCATATCCCCTTGAAAATTCGGAGGAACTTTGAGTTCAATGCCAAAAAGGACAACAAACCTGACTCCTCCCCAAAAAGTTTTTAAATCCGACAATCATGTGGGGAATGAAAGGAACACTGGGGCTCAAATCTCACCTAAAAAGGGGACCCATTGCCTGCCAACATCGTGAGAATTGAGGGGTCCCCCGCAATTGCTGAGTCCCTGGTTTTCTGAACAAAATCGAAAATTTTTAAGGGGCTCCAAATCCTAACTCAGAAAAAACCCAGGTTTTCCCCCGCACTCGAGGGAAAAGGCGGACGTCCCCTCCCCCCGATAGGTCCGATCCCTGCATTGGGTGCAGAGCATTTCCCTTTTCCACATCAAACAGAAAGGGCCCTTGGGAGATGGATGAAACTCCAGAGAGTCCCAAGAACACTGTCAAGTTAGAGGGATGATGTCCGAGACGAAAGGGTTGTTGTTCTGCAATCAATCGAGATGGTCGATTCTGATGTGTAGAGCATCGAATTCCATCTAAACAGAGAAGTGTGAATTCTTTAAACAAAACTGACGAATCCGGAGCAACATGTCACCATTGAGAAAACACGTCGAGAGAACAAATAGAAAATGCTTTGTCCTTCCTTTCTTGAGATATGGAGTGTAGAGACAGGTGACATATTACTCTTCGTTTTGGTAACGTTGCGATGTTTGGTTACTGACACTCTCATCATATCGAAAGAGTCTTTGTACTGCAGCTGTTATACTCCATAGGAAAACTCATTAACGCACATTTGCTCATTAGAGATAGGTACCTATGTTTTCTGTTATTTTCTCTCTATTTCATATTCTCACTTCTCTATCTTTTTAGCTGTGACTCTCTGGAGCTGGGAGACGCTCTTGCTCACGTTTCTACCCGGGGATCTTGACCCTTTCAAGAGGGCGCTGGTACTCTTTTGAGGAGTGATGCAAGCTCTGAGTCAAGGCCAATATTAGTCCTACTCTGTTAAACAAGGTTATTTAGCTCCTTATCTTTTATACTTTCTTATCGCACTACTCCGATCCACAACGAATACCAGTTACCTTACCGGCACCGCCATGGGCAGGACACGCCCGGCAACTTTTATACTAGTATATATATCAGGTGAGTGTGATCCTGGAATATTGATGTCTGGAAATTTAAGGATGGGTTAAAGCGGCTGGCTGCCCAATAAATTTTCTACTTTATTTCACCATTTTGTACATTCAGGTGACTTCTGGTTTATGCCAATGAATAGAGCTTTGCTTCAAACAAGTAGTATGAACATATACTTAGTATCCTGATACAACTGAGTTAATGACATTCTAACCTAATGGAATACGCAAAGGATACTGTTAAATGAGCAGCCAACAGGCAGGAAGAACATTCTAAGGAATTGCCCCCCTGAGCTCTTATTAAATTAATTCTGCCCTTTAAGGTAATTTTAAAAACCCCTTCCATTTCAACAACAGACAAAACACTTTTTAATTTCTTAAATTTTAAAGATTAACTTTAAAAGTCAATGAAAACAATAAAAATACTTAATTTTCTTGCTACCCGCCCTGGTGTCCAAATGTTTTCCTCGAAAAAAGTCCAATCCAAAAGTCCTTTGTTTGGAAACCCAAAAAAAATTACATTAATTTTTAAACTAACTAGAATGGTTTCCCATACTGTAATCGGAACGAAACCAAAAAAAAAAAAAAAAAATAGAAAATTACTTGCTTATGAGAATGCAATGAAATTTCAAAGAGTTATACTGCAGTTTGTCAGACAGGGTTTTTATTGATTATATAAAGGGTTTCCAATCTGGATCAAAAACAAAAAAATCAAATACTAGCTGAAAAAATGCAAAAACCTTTAAAAAAAGAAATGAAGGATGCTTTAATGTGGAGATAAAAACCGTTTTAAAAAAGGACTGCCCTAAGAAGTAATAAAAAACCCCCAAAATTTGGGTTTCTGCCCCAGAGGAATGCAGGGCCAAAAACAGTAAATTTAAAATTTTAATTTACGGAAAACCTTTCAGAAAATCCCAAAGGGGGGGACGTCCCCGGTTCCCTACAACAAAAAAAGGGGGAAATTTTTCTTTTTCCCAAACGTCAGTCCAGCTGGTCATTAATATATCAGCCCCAAAAAGATTTTTTCCTTTACCCTTAAGCATTCCCCCTTTTAGAGTACCTACTGAGTTTTTGGCCACGCCCCACAACCTTTAGGGTTTTTTCCCGGCTGATTAATTTTGGGTTTTAAAGGAATTAGGTTCAGCGTGGAATATTGTTCAAATTATAAAGGAGAAATTCAAAATTTTAAAGTCAGCTCAGATTCAGGCAAAACAAAAGGGGGACACAATTTTCTCAATTACTTCTTTTGCCTACATTCTATTAACTTCTTACTAAAGCCCAGGGTATTTGGTAATAAATAAAAAAAAATTTTAGGGACACATTGTTATTTAAAAAATGTCCGACCCAAAAATAAAATCAAATTTTAAAGGAAAAATTTTCTGGACCCCCAGCACTGGGTCTAACATTATTATTTCCAAACTATTTTGGCCCAAACCCACCTAAAAAAGGTTCTTTCCAAATTGCACGAATTTCTCAACCAAAAAATTTAAAAAAATTATCAAAATTTCAAATTACACAATGATAGACCAAAAAGCCCAAATCAACACTAAAACCCTTTTGTGAAGATGCACCCCCTTTAAACTAATGGAAAGGGGGGGTTATTTTTGAAAGGCAAATCAATATACTCACATTTTTCTACGGCCACTGTCCTTTTCAAAAAAAAAGTTATTAAAAAAATGAGAAAAAATTTTTGACCCATTTAAAAAAAAGCAAAGGGGCCCTACAAAGAAAAATTCAAGCAATTAAAACTTATAAAAACCGGGGACATAAACAAGTGCTCGGCCTGGGGCACTGGAAACCCCAAAGGGGTCGGGTTTTGGGGAGGGAGGTGGGAGGGGGCTGGGATGGGGAATACATGTAAACAGGTTTAAACATTTTAATGTATAAAAAAAAACTACTGTAAGATGTAAGTAATTACCTCCAACTAATAAAAAAAAAAAAAAAATAAATATTAAGTGACATAACAGAGAAAAAAAAAAGGAAACAATTGAAGAATCTTTCTCTTTTTTTTTAAACCCCCTATTTTTGTTTTTCAAAGGAAATATTACAAATGGGGGTCCCTTAAGAAGTTTTAAAAAAGTTATTCTTTATTTTAAAAATGGGGCTGCATTGAAAAGAATCGCATTGTATTCCTCAAAAAAGGCCCATTCTTATTTGTTCACAAGATTGATTTTTTAATTTTCCTTTTTACCCTTTAGACGGGAGAGACTAAATTTTTTCTCTCCCTTTTCCTATCTATTGGGGGCCCCTTAAAAGATTTCGTACACTATGTTACCCCAAAGTATGCTTAAAATTCCCCGCACTGCTGTGTAATCCTTTCGTGTACTACCTAGGATCCATAGATTCCAACCCCCAGGGTCCCCCTCCCCGAAATTCTCCAGACAAGGTACTGAAAAAGGGTTCCCTTGCCCCTCTCCAAAATACCCTCCAAATTTTTCAAAAAATTTTACCAAGGCTTTCGTCCCATTGACAAAAATCCTCATGCTATACATTAATAATACATAGTACAAAAAAAAGAAAGGTTTTTTTTGACAGAATGCTGTGTATTAGAACCCCCCTGAAAATGACGAAAAAATAATCTCTATTGAAAATTTAAAAAACGGTACTTGATGAGGTGTAAAAAATTTAAGAAAAAAATTTTTAAAATTTTAAAAATATAAGGAACCTATTTCTGCCTTGAAACAAAAATAGCCCCAAAAAAAAACCTTAATTAAATCTTACCTGTCCTTGGGAAAAACCCCCCCACTCTATCAGACCCGAAAAGAGCAAATTATGGAGCTCAAAAATAAATAAATCAAAAAAAAATTTTAAATTTCATAAGGGGAAAGCTATTACTAAATGATCTTGCCAAATTTGTTTTGTTTTTTGAAGTGGGAGTAATGGGTTCTGTTTGGTTTTTGCTTTACATGAACTAAGGTGTTTAATGTGGGTATAAAGTTTATTTAATTGGAATGGTTCAAAATAATTATTTGTTAACCCGTAGGGAAATGACTTAGTCACAACATTATATAATACTTTTTTTATGCCCCTTTGGGGGGGAGATACGGGTTTTTCAAAAAAGGTAACTCTTATAAAAATAATGAGAGAAAACTTTAGATAAGCTTACTAATAAAAAAATTTTATTTTCGATAAAAATACTGTTCCTAAATCGAATGGTCTCTTGGGATTTGAAGTGACTTTGGTTCTTGAGTTGTGTTTAACTATGTGGGAGAAGTTGTTGAATGGGTGGTTTTTTTCAAAAAGAATTGATTTTAAAGGGGTAAATTTTTCTGCAAATTGGTACTCATACAAGGGGATTTTTTCTTGGCACAAAGAGCAGAGAAAGAGATATGGCGTTGTTAATGAATCTCAATGTTATATTTGTAATGGCTGCAGAATCGTTGTATACATATAATATGATTTGATTATTTATGTTCAATGATCTTACTAAATTGCTAACATACATGATATTTAATGCTTGCTATAGAAAAGTAATGTATTAGTCCAGGAAGCACCATCCTATGGTCACGCACACCAACTCGAAACCGTAGCTCCTGGGAAACCCAAATCGAATCACGAGGTGAGAGTGATTGGCACTCATTTTTGAGCCCAAGAGGAATGCAAATTTTCCACAAGCTACCTGAAAAGGAGGGCTCTCATCTTTGCTATTGTTATGTGAGTAGGGGAATCCGCTTGAGTGTGTCTGCATCATGTGGTATGTACTCGCCGAAATGTCGTGACTGCGAACCTATGGCCGGATTTCTCCTAAGTGAACTTGAATGATGCGGCTAGTCTATTCATCCCCAAGATGAAGGGATGTTGGACTCTCTTGTGGAAGACTTTAGCGAAGACAGCTATAGGTCCAGCCTTATCATCGACAGGCACGGCCTCATATCCCCTGGCAAATTCGAGACGGAATTTAAGAGTTCAGTGCGTTCAAGGACAAACACAGCGTGACTCCATATGTACTAGTGTGATAGGCGGAATCGACTCATATCACTGTGGAAACTGAACAGGATCAGTTGAGGTCTCAAGTCGCCCTATTAACGAGGCATCCCTATTCGCCATGGACAGCATCTTCGAATGAGAGATCTCGAGGTGTCCCTCGCACTAGTCGATGGAAGTCCTGGACTTAGATGAACAAAACTCGAATTTTAAAGCGGACATCCAAAGGCCTAACTGCGTCATATTACCAGGTTCCGCCGAATTCTCGTAGGAAAAACGCGCGACGTCCCTACCTTCGCCGCCCAGATTGAGGTCCGATTGCCCCTGCATTTGGTTGCAGAGATGCATGTTCCTTGTTCCACATCATACTCGAAAGGAGCATTGGACGTCCTCGGCTTGAAATCTCAGTGAAGCTCGCGTAAGAAGCTCTGTCACAAGTATCTCAAGGGACACTGGTGTCACCGTCTGCATACACGAAAGCGGCCTTCGTGTTTCAGTAAACTCACTCGAGCATGAGTCCAGATTCCCGGCAGCATGTGTCTCAGAGCATCCCGAATTCCCAATCAAACACGAGAAGTGGTTGACTTCCTTTAAATCATAAATACAGGGGAATTCCGGAGAACACTGTCCAAATTCCAGACGAACACCAAGTTCAGCAGAGAACAATTTAAGAAAAAACTTGCTTTTGTCCCTGCCCCGTTCGTGAGAATGGATTGTCAGCTGACCGGTGTGACTAATAATATACTCCTTGTTACCTTGGTAACGTATGCCGTTTGTTTTGGTTTCTGAATCTCTCATTCCCGAAAGAAGTTTCTTGTTACTGCAGAATGTTTATACTCCTAGAAACATTCATTTAAGCACTGTGCTCCATTCTAGAGTTTAGGATATACAGCACAAGGATTGATTTTTGTTTCTCGCTGTTTTCATTTTCTCTTTCTCTATCATTTTTCTCGTCTGACTCTATGGAGCATGGAGGACCCGTCTTGTGCTCAAATTTTCTACCGGGTTTTCTCATGACCCCCTTCAGAGGGCGCTGGTAACTTTGCGTGAGTGATGCAAGCTCTAGTGTCAAGGACCCTAATTGGTCCTCTGTTGTATAAACCGCGAGGGCTATTTGCATCCTTCTCATCTTTTGCTTTATGATCGCCAACTCCGTACCACAAGCAATCCAGTCCATTAAAGGACCCAGCAAACTGCGGCAAAGATACAGGACAAATTTTATACGTATTCTCTCAGGGTGGAGAGAATCATGGACATATTGAGGGTTGTTATGTTAATACTAAAGAACATGGGTTAAAAGACTGGGCTGCCCCATTAATTTTTTACTTTAATTCTATACACTTCTTGACATTTCAGTGATTCTGGATTTCATGACAATGAATTGAGCTTGACTTCCAATCGCAGTAGATGAGACATAGTCTTTAGTTATCCCGATCATTCAGTTTGGACATATACTTTGGATTTATGTCTAAGCTATCATGTTCAAATGCGACAAGGCATACGGATGGAAACACAATCTCTATTAGGAAATCTAGCACCTATAAGCTCTTATTACAAGCTGTAAATTCTTGCCAGTTCTAGAGGTATATATAAACCTTCCAATTTCAACAACAGACACAAAACACTTATTTATACATAAAATTAAATGATTAAACTACATACATAGGCTCAATGAAAACAATCAACAAAATATCTTAAAGTTTTCTTGCTAGCCTGTCCCTGGCTGCTCCAAATGACTTCTCCTCTGCAAAGAGTCGCAACTCCAAAAGTCTCTTTGTTGGAACCTAATGAAAAAGTTACATTAATTTTTTAAGCTAGACTAGAAGTGCTATTTTCCATAACTGTAATCGGAGACGAAACCAAAAAAAAAAAATTAAAAGCTAGAGAAATTACTTGCTTATGACAAATGCATATCAGAAATTTCAAAGAGTTATAGCTGCTAAAATTTGATCAGACTAGGATCTAGGTATTATTGAATTATATAAGGCTTGTACACAATCTAGGATCAAAAACGTAAATAGAATGCGAATACTAGCTGAAACAATGCTACAAAACTTTTAAAAAGAGAAATGAAGGATGCTTTTACATGTGGAGATAAAAACCGTATTTAAAACAGAGGGATGCCCTAAGAAAGGCTAAAAAAAAACCTCCCAAAATTTGCGCTTTCAGCCACAGAGGAATGCACTGGGCCAAAGACAGTAAATTTAATTTCATATTGACGGGAAAACCTATTCCAAGAAAACTCCAAGGAGGGGACGTCCCAGGTTCCCTACAACAAAAAAGAGGGGCAAATTTTATCTTTTACCTCAAACCCTCAACGTCCAGCAGTGCTGTCATTAATATATATCAGCCCTAAATGATTTTTTCCTTTACCCTTAAGCAGTATCCCTTCTAGAGTACACTACTGGAGTTTTTGGACCACAGCCCCCACAACCTTCAGGCTTTTTTCCAGGCTCATCTAATTTGGCTTTTAAAGGAATTAGTGTTCAGATCGTCAGGATATAACTGATATTCAAATTATAAAGGAGAAATTCAAATTATGATGTCATGCTCAGATTCTATGGCAATTCAAAAGGGGGGACACAATTGCTCAATTACAACTTCTTTCGAGCCTTACAGACTTCTATTAACTTCTCTACTAATGTACCGAGAGGCTATATTTGGTAATACTAGATCAAAAACAATTTGTAGGGACAACATTGTTATTATAAATATGTCACGACGACCAAATATTATATATATCAAAATTTATGGTAAAAGATTTTCTGGACCCTCCCTCAGCACTGGGTCTATACATTATTATTTCCAAACTATATTTGTCGCCCAAAATCCTGACCTATACAAAAGGTCTCTTGCCAAGCCATAGCAACGAATTTATCGAAGCCAAAAGTATAAGAAATTTATCAAAAATATTCAATATCACTATCTACAACACATATGATAGACCCAAAATGCCACTACCTGCAATCACTAAGACCTTATGTGATAAGATGCACCACATAATTCTAATAGGAAGGGACTTATTTATGCATTGGACAAACTCAGATTTATACATTCACATTTTTTCCTACGGGCATCACTGCTCCTTCTTTTACAAAACAAAACAGTTACCCTTAAAAATAACTGAGAAAATCTTATGAGCCTATTTAAACAAAGCAATGCGCCCCCTTACAAAGAAAAAAATTACAAGCTAATTAAAGAACTTTATAAACACGGGTACATGAGACGTCAAGTGCTCGGGCCCGGTGCACTGGGAAGACCCAGATATGGATCGGGTGGAGAGGGAAGGTGGGTGGGAGGGGGGACTGGGATGGGGGAATACATATGGTTAAATCCATGGCTAATCAATTCTCAATGTATAACAAAAACTACTGGTAATGACTGATGCTAAGATAATTCAGACCTCCAATCTAATAATAAAAATTAAAAAATGAATAAATATTAAGTGCACATCAGTCAGAGACAAAATAAAATAGTAAACATATTGAAGAAGCAATCTTGCTCATTTTGGAACTCTCATAGATCTCCACTATTTTTGTTAATACAAAGGAATAATTTAGCAAATGTGGTGTCCTTAAGAGAGTTTAAAAATGTTAATTTCTTATATTGAATACCTGATGGGCTAAAGCATTGTAAACCAGAGATCGCATTGCTATTACCTCAAAATTGGCCCATTCTTATTACTGATATCACAAAGATTTTGATTTTTTAATATGCCTTTACACCCTTTAGACCTCGGGAGAGCACTAACTTTTATCTCTCCCATTATCCTGATACAATCATAATCGGGCCTCTTTAAAAGATTTCATTCAGTTACACTATGTTACCTCTCTCAAAGTATGCATCAATAAAATTCCTAAAAGCTACTGCATGCTGCTCAAGTCACTTTTGGTGAAACGTTAGTACTACACTATGCGACTCCATAGATGTCAACCCACCAGGCTACCCCCTCTCCCTGAGATTCTCCAGACAACAAGAGTACTACTGGAAATAGGGTTCCATTGCCATCTCCATAATAGTCTACTCCTACAATGTGGTCACAAAATTTCGTAGCCAAGGGAAAGGTTATTTTTGACACTGAATGTCTATGATACTCTTTAGACTCCACTGAAAACTGATGAAAATATAATCTCTATTGAAGTTGCAAAACGGTACTTGATGCACGTGTATTAAAGAAACGTTAACTTGTTAATTAATATATATATATATATATATATATATATATATATATATATATATAGTAACTCTATTTCTGCCTATGAAAGAAAAAATAGTCCTAGAAAAAACCTTAAATTAACTCTTACCATGTCCTTGGGAAACACCTCCCACTCTATCTAGGAGTCCAGCAATGAGCAAATTGGTGGAGCTCAAGTTAATAAATAAATCAAAAAGATATTTTAAATTTCATAAGGGGAACTATGTCTATGTATCTAAAATGATCTATGTCTCAATGTATGTTTTTCTTTTTAGATAGTGTGGAGTTAATGGTTTCTGTTTGAATTCACCTTTACATGAACTGTAGGGTGTTCAATGTTGGGTATAATGTTTATTTAATTGTGAATGTGATTTCAATATAATTATTTGTTAATCTAGTAGGGACATGACTTGAGTCATCAACATTATATAATACTTTATTATGCCTTGAATTGGTGTAAGATAGGATTGTCAAAAAAGGTAACTCTTATATATATATATATATATATGAGATGAAAACATTTAGATAAGCTCTTCTAAAAAAATGTATTTTTGATAAAATTATCTATTCTCTATAATCTGGAGTGGTCTCTTGTGATTACATTGACTTACGTTGCTGGAGTTGTGCTGAAATTTAGGGTAGAAGTTGATGAATGGCTGGATTATTTCGAAATGAATTAGGATTTTAAAGCGTTAATTGCTGAACATTGGCTTACTCTTACAAGGGGATTTTCTTGAATATAAATATATATTTGTACTGGAATGGAGTTTATACAATATAATATGATTTGATATAAATATGTTTCAAATGATCTATAAAATGTTAACATACATGATATTTCATGCTTGCTATAGAAAAGTAAAGTATAGTCCAGAGGACATTACACCATGTTCAGCACACCAACTAAGTTCAAAAAGCTCTGGGTACCCAAATCATCACGAGAGTGAGAGCTGATTCACCTATTTTTGCGACCATACCAAGAGGAATGCAACTTCTTTCCCACACAGAGCACCCTGAAAAGGAGGGCCTCTCCTTAGCTATAGTTATGATGAGAAGGGACCCTGAGTTTGCATTGCCTACAAGTGGAGCATGAACACCTCGAGATGCTTCGTGACTCGAAATATGGCTGGATTTGCCCCTCCAGTGACTTGAATGCATGGGGGGGACTAGTCATTTCGTCATCCTCCCAAGATGAAAGGGATGGTTTGGAATCCCCTGTGGAGACTTTAGAGAAGAAGCCATAGAGTTCCCCGCCTTATCTCGAGCGGAGGCCTCATATCCCCTAGAAAATTCGAGAGGAACTTTGAGTTCAATGCGTCAAAAAGGACAAACAAGCCTGACTCCTCTTAAATGTTGATAGGAATCCGACCAATCACTGTCGGGAACTGAAAGGAACACTGGGTCTCAAGTCTCACCTAAAATGTGGCATCCTATTGGCCCTGCCAAGCAATCGATGAGAATCTCGAGGTGTCCCTCGCAATTAGACATTGAAGTCCTGACTTTGATGAACAAACTCGAATTTTTAAGGGACATCCAAGTCCTAACTCGAGAATTATACCCCAGGTTTCCCCGCCCGCATCTCGAGGGAAAACGGCGAGACGTCCCCCTCGCCGCCAGATGAGGTGCCCCCGATTCCCCTGCATTGGGTGCAGAGCATTTCCTTGTTCCACATCAAACACGAAAGGAGGTGAGCTTGGACGTCCTGGATGGAACTCCAGAGAGTCCCAAGAACACTGTCACAAGTCTAGAGGGACACTGATGTCACCGCAGCAACACGAAAGGGCTTCGTGTTCTGCAAATCAACTCGAGATGAGTCCAGATTTCCCCTGCATGTGCTCCAGAGCCATCCCGAATTCCATCATCAAACACGAGAAGTGGCTTGACTTCCTTTAAACAAAAACAGAGAATCATCCGCCCTCGAGAACACTGTCCAAATTCCAGACGAACACCAAGTTCAGCAGAGCAACAATTTAAGACAAAACTGCTTTGTCCCCTTCCCCTTTCTTGAGATATGGATTGTCTGCTGACCGTGTGACTAATATTACTCCTTGTTCCCTTGGGAACCGTTGCCGTTTGTTTGGTTTGCTGAACTCTATCATTCCCGAAAGAAGTTTCTTGTACTGCAGCCTGTATATACTCATAGAAAAATCATTAAAGCACCTTTGCTCCATTAGAGCTTAGGTACCCCTGGTCTTTTTTTTCTCTCTCTGTTTCATTTTCTCTCTCTATATTCTATCTTTTTCCTAGCTGACGCTTCTCTGGAGACATGGAGACCCGTCGTGCTCACGTTTTTCTTTCTACCCGGGTTTCTACGACCCCCTTCAGAGGGCGCCTGGTACCTTGGTGAGTGATGCAAGCCCTGTGTCAAGGACAATATTGGTCCTCTGTGTAAACCGGAGGGATATTAGCTCCTTCTCTCTTTTGCTTTCTGATCGCCAACTCCGTACCACAAGAATCCAGTCCATTAAAGGACCCCAGCAAATGCTGGTCCTAAAGAACAGGAAAAACACTTTTATACGTGTTATAATCAGGTGGAGTGACTATGGACATATTGAGGTCTGTAAATACTAAGGCATGGGTTAAAAGGCTGGCCTGCCCCATTAATTTTCTACTTTACTTCACCACTTCTTTACATTTCAGGGACTTCTGGTTTCATGCCAATGAAAGATAGAGCCTTGCCTTCAAACAGTAGTTGAAATAATCCTTAGTTTCCTGATAAATGCAGTTTGTGACTTTATAAATTTGGATCCGTGTCAAAGATAATGTTAATATGAGCAGCCAAAGGAGGAAAAACCCTTCTAAATGGATATATAGCCCCTATGAGCTCTTATATTAAAGCTGTAATTCTGCCATTTCAAGGTATATTCTAACCCTTCCAATATTCAAACAACAGACCAAAAAACACTTATTATATACATATAAATTAAATGATTTAAACTTTACAAAAGGCTCAATGAAAACAATACAAAGTAAATAACTTAAAGTTTTTCTTGCCTAGCCCTGCCCTGGCTGCTCCAAATGCTTTCTCTGTGCAAAGTAGTCGCAAACTACCCAAAATGTCCTCTTTGTTGGAACCTAATGAAAAGTTACATTAATATTTTTTAAGCTAGATAAGAAGCTGCTACCTTTCCCATACTGTAATTCGGAGACGAAACCAAAAAAAAAAAAAAAAAAGCATAATTAGAAAATTACTTGCTTATGAGAATGCATATCAGAAAATTTCAAAGAGTTTATAGCATGCAATTTGTCAAGACTAGGATTATTATTTGATTATATAAAGGCTTGTCACAATCTAGGATCAAAAAACGTAAAAGATGCAAAATACTAGCTGAAACAATGCTACAACCTTTTTAAAAAGAGAAATGAAGGATGCTTTACATGTGGGAGATAAAACACTGTTTAATTTAAAAGAGGACTGCCCTAAGAAGGCTAATAAAAACCTCTCAATAATTTTGCGCTTTCTGCCACATAGAGGAATGCACTGGGCCAAAGACAGTAAATTTTTAAATTTCATAATTGACATGGAAAACCTATTCCAAGAAACTCCCAAGGTACGGGGACGTCGTCCCAGGTTCCCTACAACAAAAAAATAGGGGCAAATTTTATCTTTTCCCTCAAACCCTCAACGTCCAGCAGTGCTGTCATTAATATATCAGCCCTAAATGATTTTTTCCTTTACCCTTAAGCATCAGTTTCCTTCTAGAGTACCTACTGGAAGTTTTTGGACCACAGCCCCCACAACCTTCAGGCTTTTTTTCCAGGGCTGATCTAATTTGGCTTTTTTTAAAGGATAAATTTAGTGTTCAGCGTTGGAATTAATTGCTTCAAATTATTAAGGAGAAATTTTATGATGTCAGCTCAGATTCTATGGCAAATTCAAAAAAGGGGGGACACAATTGCACAATTACTTACTTCTTTTGCCTTACACTTCTATTAACTTCTACTAATGTACCGAGAAGAATATTTGGTAATACAGATCTAAAAAAACAATTTTGTAGGGACATCATTGTTATTTAAATATGTCCGACAAAAAAATATAAAATATATCAAATTTAATGGTTAAAAGATTTTCTGGACCCCTCAGCACTGGGTCTAAACATTATTATTTCCAAACTATTTTGGCCCAAATGTCCTGACCTATACAAAAGGTCTCTTTGCCAAATTGCACGAATTTCTCAAGCCAAAGTATAAGAAATTTATCAAAATATTCAAATCTACACTATGATAGACCAAAATGCCAACCTGCAACACAATAAGACCTTATGTGATAGATTTGCACCCCTTAATCTAATAGGAAGGGACTTATTTATGCAATGGCAAACTCAGATATACATTCACATTTTTCCTACGGGCCACTGCTCCTTTTACAAACAAAACAGTTATTAAAATAACTGAGAAAATTTATGAGCCTATTTAAACAAAGCAATGGCCCCTTACAAAGAAAAATTACAAGCTAATTAAGAACTTATAAACACGGGTACATGAGACAAGTGCTCGGGCCTGGTGCATGGGAAGACCCAGATGGATCGGGTGGGAGAGGGAGGTGGGATGGGGGGGACTGGGATGGGGAATACATGTAAATCCATGGCTAATTCATTTCAATGTATAACAAAACTACTGTAATGATGTAAAGTAATTAGCCTAGTGCACATCAACAGAGAAAAAAAAATGGAAAACATATTGAAGAATCTTGCTCTTTTTGGAACTCTCCTATTTTTGTTATACAAAGGAAATATTACAAATGGTGTCCCTTAAGAGAGTTTAAAAATGTTAATTCTTTATTGAAACCTGGGGCTGCATTGTAACCAGAGATCGCATTGCTATTCCTCAAAATTGGCCCATTCTTATTACTGATTCACAAGATTGATTTTTTAATATGCCTTTACACCCTTTAGACCGGGAGAGACTAACTTTATCTCTCCCTTATCCTGATCATATCGGGCCTCTTAAAAGATTTCAGTACACTATGTTACCTCAAAGTATGCTTAAAATTCCTGCTACTGCTGCTGCTAAGTCACTTTAGTCGTGTGTACTACACTATGCGACTCCATAGATGTCAACCCACCAGGCTCCCCTCTCCCTGAGATTCTCCAGACAAGAGTACTGAAATAGGGTTCCATTGCCATCTCCATAATACTCCTACAATGTGTCAAAATTTGTAGCCAAGGCTTTACGTCCTATGTGACAAAAATTCCCTCATGCATATATCATTATAATATATACTATAGCTACAAAAATGAGAAAGGTTATTTTTGACACTGAATGGCTGTGATACTCTTTAGACTCCACTGAAAACTGACGAAAATATAATCTCTATTGAAATTGCAAAATCGGTACTTGATGCACGTGTAGTAAAGGAAATGTTAACTTGTTAAAATGTATATATATATATATTATATCTTATATATATATATATATATTTTGGATACTCTATGGAATTTCTGCCTGTGAAAACAAAAATAGTCCTAAAAGAAAACCTTAAGTTAACTCTTACCATGTCCTTGGGATACACCGCCCACTCTATCTAGGAGTCCAGCAATGAGCAAATTGATGGAGCTCAAGATAATAAATAAATCAAAAAGATATTTTAAATTTCATATAAGGGGAACTATGTCTATGTATCTAAAATGATCTATGTCTCAATGTATGTTTTCGTTTTTAGATAGTGTGGAGTTAATGGGTTCTGTTTGGATTCAGCTTTACATGAACTGAAGGATGTTTAATGTTGGGTATAATGTTTATTTAATTGTGAATGTGATTTCAATATATTATTTGTTAATCTAGTAGGGACATGACTTGAGTCATCAACATTATATAAAATACTTTTGTTATGCCTTGGCTTGGGTGGGGTAAGATACGGTTGTCAAAAAAGGTAACTTATATATATATATATATATATATATATATATATATATATATAAATGAAAACATTTAGATAAGCTCTACTAATAAAAAATGTATCATTTTTTCGATTAAAAAATTTTTGATAAATATATCTAGTTCTCTATAATCTGGTCTCTTGGTCTGGATTGGGATTAGAGAGTGACTTACTTGTTGCTTGAGTTGTGCTGAACTATGGTGGGGTAGAGTTTGTTGTTGAATGGCTGGGTTTATTTCGAAAATGAATTAGGATTTTAAAGCGTTTAATTGCTGAAAATTGGCTTACTCTTACAAGGGGATTTTCTTGCAGAAGAGCAGAAGAGATTTGGAGTTGTTAATGAATATAAATATATATTTGTACTGGAATGGAATGTTTATAGTTTATACAATATATATATGATTTGATAAATATGTTCAATGATCTATAAAATGCTAACATACATGATATTTTTCATGCTTGCTATAGAAAAGTAAAGTATAGTCCAGAGGAACACCATGTTCAGCACACCAACTCAAGAAAAGCTCTGGGTACCCCAAATCATCGCGAGGGTGAGAGCTGATTCCCTATTTTTGACCCAAGAGGAATGCAACTTTCCACAAGCACCTGAAAAGGAGGCCTCTCTTAGCTATAGTTATGTGAGAGGGACCCTGAGTTTTGCTGCCTCAAGTGGAATGAACACCGAGATGTCGTGACTCGAAAAATATGGCCGGATTTCCCTCCAGTGACTTGAATGCAGGCTAGTCTTTCATCTCCCAAGATGAAGGGATGTTGGAATCCCCTGTGGAGACTTTAGAGAAAGCCATAGGTCCCCGCCTTATCTCGACAGGAGGCCTCATATCCCCTTGAAAATTCGAGAGGAACTTTGAGTTCAATGCGTCAAAAGGACAACAAGCCTGACTCCTCTTAAATGTTGATAGGAATCCGACAATCACTGTGGGAACTGAAAGGAACACTGGGTCTCAAGTCTCACCTAAAGAGGCATCCCTATTGCCCTGCCAAGCATCATCGATGAGAATCTCGAGGTGTCCCTCGCAATTAGACATGAGTCCTGACTTTGCTGAACAAAACTCGAATTTTTAAGGGACATCCAAGTCCTAACTCGAGAATATACCCCAGGTTCCCGCCGCATCTCGAGGAAAACGGCGAGACGACGTCCCCTCGCCGCCCAGAGATGAGGAGGTCCGATTTCCCCTGCATTGGTGCAGAGCATTTCCTTGTTCCACATCAAACACGAAAGGAGCTTGGACGTCCTGGATGGAACTCCAGAGAGTCCCCAAGAACACTGTCACAAGTCTAGAGGGACACTGATGTCACCGCAGCAACACGAAAGGGCTTCGTGTTCTGCAAATCAACTCGAGATGAGTCCAGATTCCCCTGCATGTGCTCCAGAGCCATCCCGAATTCCCCATCAAACACGAGAAGTGGCTTGACTTCCTTTAAACAAAAACAGAGAATCCCGGAGAACACTGTCCAAATTCCAGACGAACACCAAGTTCAGCAGAGCAACAATTTAAGACAAAACTGCTTTGTCCCCTTCCCCTTTCTTGAGATATGGATTGTCTGCTGACCGTGTGACTAATATTACTCCTTGTTCCCTTGGTAACACCGTTGCCGTTTGTTTGGTTTGCTGAACTCTCTATCATTCCCGAAAGAAGTTTCTTGTACTGCAGCCTGTATATACTCATAGAAAAATCATTAAAGCACCTTTGCTCCATTAGAGCTTAGGTACCCTGGTCTTTTTTTCTCTCTCTGTTTCATTTCTCTCTCTCTCTCTATCTCTATCTTTTTCTAGCTGACTCTCTGGAGCATGGAGACCCGTCGTGCTCACTTTTCTACCCGGGTTTCTACGACCCCTTCAGAGGGGCGCCTGGTACCTTGGTGAGTGATGCAAGCCCTGTGTCAAGGACAATATTGGTCCTCTGTGTAAACCGAGGGATATTAGCCTCCTTCTCTCTTTTTTTACTTTCTGATCGCCAACTCCGTACCACAAGAATCCAGTCCATTAAAAGGACCCCAGCAAATGCGGCCAAAGAACAGGAACACTTTTATATACGTGTTATATCAGGTGGAGTGACTCATGGACATATTGAGGTCTGTAAATACTAAGGCATGGGTAAAAAGGCTGGCCTGCCCCATTAATTTTCTACTTTACTTTCACCACTTCTTTACATTTCAGGGACTTCTGGTTTCATGCCAATGAATAGAGCCTTGCCTTCAAACAGTAGTTGAACATAATCCTTAGTTTCCTGATAAATGCAGTTTTGACTTATAAATTTGGATCCGTGTCAAAGATAATGTTAAATGAGCAGCCAAAGGAGGAAAAAAAAAAACCTTCTAATGGATATCTAGCCCCTATGAGCTCTTATTAAAGCTGTAATTCTGCCATTTCAAGGTATATTCTAACCCTTCCAATATTCAACAAACAGACAAAACACTTATTATATACATATAAATTAAATGATAAACTTTACAAAAGGCTCAATGAAAACAATACAAAATATCTTAAAGTTTTCTTGCTAGCCCTGCCCTGGCTGCTCCAAATGCTTCTCCTCTGCAAAGAGTCGCAACTCCAAAAGTCTCTTTGTTGGAACCTAATGAAAAAGTTACATTAATTTTAAGCTAGACTAGAAGCTGCTATTTTCCCATACTGTAATCGGAGACTGGAGAAACGAAACCAAAAAAAAAAAAAAAAAAAAAGCTAGAGAAATTACTTGCTTATGAGAATGCATATCAGAAATTTCAAAGAGTTATAGCTGCAATTTGTCAGACTAGGATTATTATTGATTATATAAAGGCTTGTCACAATCTAGGATCAAAAACGTTAAAAGATGCAAATACTAAGCTGAAACAATGCTACAACTTTTAAAAAGAGAAATGAAGGATGCTTTACATGTGGAGATAAAAACCGTTTTAAAAGAGGACTGCCCTAAGAAGGCTATATAAAAAACCTCCAAAATTTTGCGCTCTTTCTGCCACAGAGGAATGCACTGGGCCAAAGACAGTAAATTTAAATTTCATATTGACGGAAAACCTATTCCAAGAAACTCCAAGGAGGGGACGTCCCAGGTTCCCTACAACAAAAAAAGAGGGGCAAATTTTTATCTTTTCCCTCAAACCCTCAACGTCCAGCAGTGCTGTCATTAATATATCAGCCCTAGATGATTTTTTCCTTTACCCTTAAGCAGTCCCTTCTAGAGTACCTACTGGAGTTTTTGGACCACAGCCCCCCCACAACCTTCAGGCTTTTCCAGGGCTGATCTAATTTGGCTTTTAAAGGAATTAGTGTTCAGCGTGGAATAAATTGATTCAAATTATAAAGGAGAAATTCAAATTATGATGTCAGCTCAGATTCTATGGCAATTCAAAAGGGGGGACACAATTGCTCAATTACTTCTTTTGCCTTACACTTCTATTAACTTCTCTACTACTAATGTACCGAGAGGCATATTTGGTAATACAGATCAAAAACAATTTGTAGGGACATCATTGTTATTTAAATATGTCCCGAACCAAATATAAATATCAAAATTAATGGTAAAAGATTTTCTGGACCCCTCAGCACTGGGTCTAACATTATTATTTCCAAACTATTTTGGCCCAAATCCTGACCTATACAAAAGGTCTCTTGCCAAATTGCACGGAATTTCTCAAGCCAAAGTATAAGAAATTTATCAAAATATTCAAATCTACACATATGATAGACCAAAATGCCAACCTGCAACACTAAGACCTTATGTGATAGATGCACCCCTTAATCTAATAGGAAGGGACTTATTTATGCAATGGCAAACTCAGATATACATTCACATTTTTCCTACGGGCCACTGCTCCTTTTACAAACAAAACAGTTATTAAAATAACTGAGAAAAAATTTATGAGCCTATTTAAACAAAGCAATGGCACCCCCTTACAAAGAAAAAATTACAAGCTAATTAAGAACTTATATAAACACGGGTACATGAGACAAGTGCTCGGGCCTTGTGTGCACTGGAAGACCCAGATGGATCAGGGTGGAGAGGGAGGTGGGAAGGGGGGACTGGGATGGGGAATACATGTAAATCCATGGGCTAATTCATTTCAATGTATAACAAAAACTACTGTAATGATGTAAAGTAAATTAGCCTCCAACTAATAAAAATTAAAAAAACTAAATATTAAGTGCACATCAACAGAGAAAAAAAAATGGAAACATATTGAAGAATCTTGCTCTTTTTGGAACTCTCCTATTTTGTTATACAAAGGAAATATTACAAATGGTGTGTCCCTTAAGAGAGTTTAAAAATGTTAATTCTTTATTGAAACCTGGGGCTGCATTGTAACCAGAGATCGCATTGCTATTCCTCAAATTGGCCCATTCTTATTACTGATTCACAAGATTGATTTTTTCTAATATGCCTTTACACCCTTTAGACCGGGAGAGACTAACTTTATCTCTCCCTTATCCTGATCATATCGGGCCTCTTAAAAGATTTCAGTACACTATGTTACCCTCAAAGTATGCTTAAAATTCCTGCTACTGCTGCTGCTAAGTCACTTTAGTAGACGTGTACTACACTATGCGACTCCATAGATGTCAACCCACCAGGCTCCCCCTCTCCCTGAGATTCTCCAGACAAGAGTACTGAAATAGGGTTCCATTGCCATCTCCATAATACTCTCCTACAATGTGTCAAAATTTGTAGCCAAGGCTTTACGTCCTATGTGACAAAAAATTCCCTCATGCATATATCATTATATTAATAATATACTACTATAGCTACAAAAAAAATGAGAAAGAGTTTTTTTTTGACACTGAATGGCTGTGATACTCTTTAGACTCCACTGAAAACTGACGAAAATATAATCTCTATTGAAATTGCAAATCGGTACTTGATGCACGTGTAGTAAAGGAAATGTTAACTTGTTAAAATATATATATATATATAATATATATATATATATATATATATATATATATATTATTTGGAACTCTATTTTCTGCCTGTGAAACAAAAATAGTCCTAAAAGAAAACCTTAAGTTAACTCTTACCATGTCCTTGGGATACACCGCCCACTCTATCTAGGAGTCCAGCAATGAGCAAATTGATGGAGCTCAAGATAATATAATAAATAAATCAAATAGATATTTTAAATTTCATAAGGGGAACTATGTCTATGTATCTAAAATGATCTATGTCTCAATGTATGTTTTCGTTTTTTAGATAGTGTGGAGTTAATGGGTTCTGTTTGGATTCAGCTTTACATGAACTGAAGGGATGTTTAATGTTGGGTATAATATTATATTTATTTAATTGTGAATGTGATTTCAATATAATTATTTGTTAATCTAGTAGGGACATTGACTTGAGTCATCAACATTATATAATACTTTTTGTTATGCCTTGGCTTGGGGTAAGATACGGTTGTCAAAAAATAGTAACTCTTATATATATACTATTATATATATATATGAGATGAAAACATTTAGAAAGCTCTACAAAATAAAAATTGTATTATTTTCGATATAAAAATTATCTGTTCTCTATAATCTGGAAATGGTCTCTCTGGATTAGAAGTGAGGATTAGAGTGACTTAGGTTGCTTGAGTTGTGCTGAACTATGTAGGGGTAGAAGTTTGTTGAATGGCTGGTTATTTCAAAATGAATTAGGGATTTTAAAGCGTTTAATTGCTGAAAATTGGCTTACTCTTACAAGGGGATTTTTCTTGCAGAAGAGCAGAAGAGATTTGGAGTTGTTAATGAATATAAATAATATTTGTACTGGAATGGAAGTTTTATACAATATAATATGATTTGATAAATATGTTCAATGATCTATAAAAATGCTAACATACATGATATTTCATGCTTGCTATAGAAAAGTAAAGTATAGTCCAGAGGAACACCATGTTCAGCCACACCAACTCAAGAAAAGCTCTGGGTACACCCCAAATCATCGCGAGGTGAGAGCTGATTCCCTATTTTTGACCCAAGAGGAATGCAACTTTTCCACAAGCACCTGAAAAGGAGGCCTCTCTTAGCTATAGTTATGTGAGAGGGACCCTGAGTTTTGCTGCCTCAAGTGGAATGAACACCGAGATGTCGTGACTCGAAATATGGCCGGATTTCCCTCCAGTGACTTGAATGCAGGCTAGTCTTTCATCTCCCAAGAGATGAAGGGATGTTGGAATCCCCTGTGGAGACTTTAGAGAAAGCCATAGTCCCCGCCTTATCTCGACAGGAGGCCTCATATCCCCTTGAAAATTCGAGAGGAACTTTGAGTTCAATGCGTCAAAAGGACAACAAGCCTGACTCCTCTTAAATGTTGATAGGAATCCGACAATCACTGTGGGAACTGAAAGGAACACTGGGTCTCAAGTCTCACCTAAAGAGGCATCCCTATTGCCCTGCCAAGCATCGATGAGAATCTCGAGGTGTCCCTCGCAATTAGACATGAGTCCTGACTTTGCTGAACAAACTCGAATTTTTAAGGGACATCCAAGTCCTAACTCGAGAATATACCCCAGGTTCCCCCGCATCTCGAGGAAAACGGCGAGACGTCCCCCTCGCCGCCAGATGAGGTCCGATTCCCCTGCATTGGGTGCAGAGCATTTCCTTGTTCCACATCAAACACGAAAGGAGCTTGGACGTCCTGGATGGAACTCCAGAGAGTCCCCAAGAACACTGTCACAAGTCTAGAGGGACACTGATGTCACCGCCAGCAGCAACACGAAAGGGCTTCGTGTTCTGCAAATCAACTCGAATGATGAGTCCAGATTCCCCTGCATGTGCTCCAGAGCCATCCCGAAATTCCCCATCAAAACACGAGAAGTGGCTTGACTTCCTTTAAACAAAAACAGAGAATCCCGGAGAACACTGTCCAAATTCCAGACGAACACCAAGTTCAGCAGAGCAACAATTTAAGACAAAACTGCTTTGTCCCCTTCCCTTTCTTGAGATATGGATTGTCTGCTGACCGTGTGACTAATATTACTCCTTGTTCCCTTGGTAACCGTTGCCGTTTGTTTGGTTTGCTGAACTCTATCATTCCCGAAAGAAGTTTCTTGTACTGCAGCCTGTATATACTCATAGAAAAATCATTAAAGCACCTTTGCTCCATTAGAGCTTAGGTACCCTGGTTTCTTTTTTTTTTTCTCTCTGTTTCATTTTCTCTCTCTCTCTATCTTTTTCTAGCTGACTCTCTGGAGCATGGAGACCCGTCGTGCTCACTTTTTACCCGGGCTTCTACGACCCCCTTCAGAGGGCGCCTGGTACCTTGGTGAGTGATGCAAGCCCTGTGTCAAGGACAATATTGGTCCTCTGTGTAAACCAAGGGATATTAGCCCTCCTTCTCTCTTTTACTTTCTGATCGCCAATCCGTACCACAAAGATTCCAGTCCATTAAAGGACCCCAGCAAATGCGGCCAAAGAACAGGGAACACTTTTTATACGTGTTATATCAGGTGGGAGTGACTCATGGACATATTGAGGTCTGTAAATAACTAAGGCATGGGTTAAAAAGGCTGGCCTGCCCCATTAATTTTCTACTTTACTTCACCACTTCTTTACATTTCAGTGACTTCTGGTTTCATGCCAATGAATAGAGCCTTGCCTTCAAACAGTAGTTGAACATAATCCTTAGTTTCCTGATAAATGCAGTTTTGACTTATAAATTTGGATCCGTGTCAAAGATAATGTTAAATGAGCAGCCAAAGGAGGAAAAACCCTTCTAATGGATATCTAGCCCCTATGAGCTCTTATTAAAGCTGTAATTCTGCCATTTCAAGGTATATTCTAACCCTTCCAATATTCAACAACAGACAAAACACTTATTATATACATATAAATTAAATGATTAAACTTTACAAAAGGCTCAATGAAAACAATACAAAATATCTTAAAGTTTTCTTGCTAGCCCTGCCCTGGCT
>JAJLRB010000483.1:0-31649 GCA_020976825.1 Odocoileus hemionus | reverse complement strand
CGTAGAATTTTCTTGAGTCATGAACATTTTATAATACTTTGGTTATGCCTTGGTTGGGGTACGATACGATTGTCCACAAAAATGTAAATCTTTATATATATATAAGTATATATAAAAATATAAATTTATATGTGAGATGAAAAATTTCAGATAAGCTCTATTAAAAAGAATTCTATTTTTGATAAAATGATATATTCTCTGTAATCTGGAGTGGTCTCTTGAGATCTGAGTGACCAGCTTGTTGGAGTTGTGCTGAACTAAGTAGTAGAAATTTGTTGGATGGCTGGGTCATTTCCAAATGAATTAGCATTTTAAAGCATTAATTGCTGAACATTGGCTTACTCTTACAAGGGGATTTTTTTGCAGAAGCCCTAAAGTAAATTTTGATTCTTTAATGAAATAAAGTTTTATTTTGGACTGGAAGGGGACTATTACAATATAAAAAATGATTTAATAATATGTTCAAGGATCTTTTAAAATGCAAACCCATACATGAAAATTTTTTTGGTTGCTATAAAATAAGTAAAATAGGGGCCCAAAGGGGAAAACACCAAATTCAGCACCCCAAAATAAAGGGAAAGCCCCCGGGTACCCAAAATCATCTCGAGTGGGAGCTGATTCCCTTTTTTTGACCAGAGGAATGCAACTTTTCCCAAGTACCTGAACAGGAAACCCTCTCTAAGTTTAAAATTTTGAGAGGGCCCCTGATTTTTCCTTTTAAAGGGGAAAATGAACCCCGGAAATTCCATGACTCAAAATAGGGCCCGGTTTTCCCTTCCAGTGACTTGAATGCAGGCTAGTCTTTCTAAACCAAGATGAAGTGAGGGGTAAATCCAGTGTGGGACTTCAGAGAAAGCGTTTGTTCCCGCCTATCTCGCAGGAGGCCTAATCCCCTTGAAATTTCGAGAGGAACTTGGACTCAAAGGTCAAAAGGCCCAAAACCCTGATTATCTTAAAATTCATGGAAATGCGAAAAATCACTGTGGGAACAAAAAGAGACCCGGGCTCAAAAAAGTCTCACCTAAAGGGGCATCCAGATTGCCCTCCCAAAACCCTCGATGAGAAATCGAGGAGCCCCTCGCAACTAGACATGACCCTGATTTTGCTAAACCCAAACTCAAATTTTTGAAGGCCCCACCCCCAAGTTCAAAACTCGAGAATACCCCCCTGCTTCCCCCCGGGCCAACTAGAAAAAAAAGGCGAGTTTCCCCCTGCCGGTTTTTTTGGTTTCCTATTCCCCTGCATTGGGTGCAGAGAAATTTTCCTTTTTCCCAAAAACAAAACGGAAGGAGCCGGGGATTTCCTGGATGGAAGAAGAGATAATCCCAAAAAAACACTGTCACAATTTAAAAGGGGGCCCTGAGGTCACCGCGAAACCTTTGAAAGAGACCCGTTCCCCAAAAACCCCACCCCAAGATGAGGCCGTTTTTCCCCCCTGCAATGGCCCCAGACCCCATCCACATTACCCATCAAAACGAGAAGTGGTTGGGACTTCCTTAAAAACAACAAAGGGGAATCCAGGGAGAACACCTTTCCAAATTCCAGGGGAAAACACCAAGTTCAGAAAGGAAGAAACGCTTTAAGAAAAAAATCCCCCAGTCCCCTTCCCCTTTTTTAAAGAAAAGGTTTTCCCTCCTGACCTTGGGGACAAAAATTTACCCCTTTTTCCCCTTTCGGAACAGTTGCAGTCTTTTTGGGTTTGCTGAACTCTATCTTTCCTAAAAGGAAATTTTTCTTGCCCTTGCAGCATGTTTTATATTTCATAGAAAATTTCTTTAAAAAGCACCTTTTCCTTCCTTAGAGCTTGGTCCAGGGTCTTTTTTTTGCTCTCTCTCCTTTCTTTTTTTCCCCCTTCTTTTTTTTCTGGCTGTTTTGGAGCGTGGAGACCCGTCGTGCTCACTTTTTTTCCCCGGGCTTCTAAAAACCCCCAAAAAAGGGTGCCTTGGTACCTTGTTGGTGATGAAACCCCTTTGTGTAAAAAAAAAAATTTTTTGGGCCCTTTTGTGAAAACCCAAAGGGGGATTTTCAGCCTCTTCCTCTTTTATTTTCTGATCGCAACCCCATACCAAAAGGGTTCCGGTTCATTAAAGGCCCCCAGAAAATGGGCCAAAAAACCGGGGGACATTGTATAGTGCGATATGGGGGGGGGAAAAAATCTTGGACTATTGAGGTCTGAAATTACAAAGGGCTTGGTTTAAAAAAGGCGGGCCAGCCCCTTTTTTTTAAACTTTACTTCAAAAACTTCTTTACTTTTAAAGGGACTTCGGGGTTTCACCCCCAATAAAGGGGGAGGCTTCCCTTCAAACAGTAGTTAAACATAATCCTTTTTTTTCCCCTAAATAAATTGAAAGTTTTGACTTATAAATATGGGCCCGGGTAAAAGGAAAACGTTAAATGAGCCCCCAAAAAAAGGAAAAAAACTTTTCCCAAATTAAATCTCTACCCCGTATGCGTTTCTTATTAAGGCGGTAATTCTCCCATTTAAAGGTATATTTTCCCCTTTCCCAAATTATTCAGCAACGGGAAAAACACTTATTTTTAAATAAAAATTTAAAAATGATTAAAATTTTTAAAAAAGGGCCCCTCAATTAAAACATTAAAAAATTATCTCAAAATTTTCTTGCTAGCCCTGCCCTGGCTTTTCCCCAAGTGCTTCTCCTCTGCCAACAGTTCCCCAACCCAACCAAAAGTCCTTTGTTGGACCTAATAAAAAGGGTTACATAAAATTTTAAACTAGACTAGAAAATGCTTTTCCCTTTCTCTAATCAATGTTCAAAATTATCTAAGTTTCAAGTATTTTTTTGTTTTTTTTAGTGTGGGTTAAGGGGCTCTTTTTTGGTTTCGAAATTCACGAATAAAAGGGTTTTCAAAAGTTGGGTAAAATGTTTTTTTTAATTGAGAATGTGATTTAAATTTAATTTTTTTTAAAATTAGTAAGGGATTTTTATTTGGAGGGGAACTTTTTAAATTAATATTTTGGTTTAGCCTTGGTTTGGGGGTACGATACGATTGTCCAAAAAATGTAAATCTTTTAATATATATAAGAATATATAAAAATATAAATTTATATGTGAGAGGGAAAAATTTTCAGAAAGCTCTATTAAAAAAAATTCATTTTTGATAAAATGATATATTTCTTGTAATCGGGAGGGGTCTCTTGGATCTGAGTGACCCGCTTTTTTGGGGTTTGTGCTAAACTAATTTAGTGAAATTTGTTGGATGGTGGGTCTTTTCCAAAATTAAATTTTGGTTTTTAAAGCATTAATTGCTGAACTTTGGGCTACTCTTACAAGGGGATTTTCTTGCAAAAAGGCTAAAAGTGTTTTTGATCTCTTAAGGGAATATAAGCATATTTTTGGGGACGGGAAAAGGACGTATGTACAATATAATATGTTTTGATAAAATTGTTCAATGTTTCTAAAAAATGTAACATCCATGATATTTTTTGGGTTTGCTTGTAAGAAAAATGGAGCCCCAGGGGAAAAAACCAAATTCGCCCCACCAAACAAGAAAACCCCCGGGTACCCAAATCATCTCGAGATGAGGCAATTCCTTTTTTTAAATAAAGGGAGGAATGAAAACGTTAAACAAGAAACTGAACAAAAAACCCCTTCAAAAAGCTATAGATATCGGAGGGCCCCTGATTTTCCCTTCCTCAAGGGGAATAAAAACCCCGGGAGATTCCATGACTGGGAAATTTTGGGCCGGATTTCCTTAAAGTGACTGAATGCGGGCTAGTCTTTCATCCCCAAGATGAATTGATGGGTGAATCCAGTGTGGAGATTTCCCAAAAAAGCGCTAGTTCCCGCCTCATTCGACAGGAGGCCTAAACACCCCCTTGAAATTTCGAGAGGAACTTGGTTCAAAGCGTCAAAAGGAAACAAGCCTGCTTCTTTTAAAAATTCTTTAGGAATGGACAATCACTTTTGGGAAACTGAAAAAGAGCCCAGGGTCTAAAAGTTTTCACCTAAAAAAAGGCACCCAGATTGCCCTGCCAACCCTTTGATGAGAATCGAGGAGTCCCTCGAATTTGGGACAGAGTCCTGCTTCGCTGAAAAACCCTCAAATTTTTTGAAGGGCCATCATTTTCAAAACTCGGAATACCCCCCTGTTTCCCCCGCCGAAACTAGAGAAAAATGGCGAGATTTCCCCCTCCCCGGCTGATTTGGCCAAATTCCCTGCATTGGGTGCAGAGCAATTCCTTGTTCCACTTAAAACACGAAAGGGCCTGGATTCCTGGATGGAAGAAGGGGGATAATCCCAAAAAAACACTGTAAAGCCCTTAAGGGGGGCCCTGGGGGTCCCGCAGCAACAGGGAAAGACCCGTTTTTTTAAAAAAACCCCAAAATCCACAAGTTTGAGGCCCGATTGCCCTGCATTGGCCCCAGACCCTTTTCCCAAACATTACCCTTTAAAATTTGAGAAGTGGTTTTGATTTCCCTTGAAAAACAAAAAAACCCGGGGGAAAAAGAAACCAAAAAAAAAAAACCCCGTCCAAACCCAGGGGAAACCCCAAAAAGGGTTCAGCAGGGGGAAACCCCTTTAAGACAAAATGCCCCGGGTCCCCCCCCCTTTTCTTGAGATTTGGATTGCCTCCTGACCTTGGACTAACATTACTCCTTGTTCCAGGGGGAAAAAAGTTGCGTTTTTTTTGGGTTTTTGTGAACTCTATCTTTCCCTTGAAAGAAGTTTCTTGTCCTGAGCATTATATATTCATAAAAAAAATTTTAAAAGCACCTTTTTTTCCATTAGAGCTTGGGCCCCGGGGTTTTTTTTTTTGTCTCTCTTTTCTCTTTCTTCTTTCTCTCTTTCTTTTTCTGGTGACTTTCTGGAGGTGGAGACCCGTGGGTGCTAACTTTTCTCCCCGGGCTTCTAAGAAAAAACCCAAAAGGGGCCTGGTACCTTGTTGAAGATGAAAGCCCTGTGTCAAAAAAAAATTTTGGGCCCCTTTGTGTAAACCAAGGGATTTCAGCCCCCTTCTCTCTTTTTTTCTGATCAAAAAACCCCATCCCAAAAGGGTTCCGGCCCAAAAAAAGGGAAACCCCAGTAAATGGGGGCCAAAAAAAAGGGACATTGGTATAGTGCGATATCGGGCGGTGTGACTCATGGACAAAATTGAGGTCGAAATACAAAGGTTTGGTTAAAAAGGCGGGCCAGCCCCATTATTTTTTATTTTTACTTAAAACACTTCTTTAATTTCAGGGATTTTGGGTTTTACGCCAATAATAGAGGCTTGCCTTAAAACAGTAGTTAAACAAAATCCTTATTTTCCTCATAAATTTCGTTTTGATTTATAATTTTGGATCCGGGTCAAAGAAAACGTTAAATGAGCCCCCCAAACAAGGAAAAAAAAATTTCCCAATTCATTTAGCCGTATGCCTTTATTAAGGCTGTAATTTTGCATTTAAGGTATATTCTTCCCCTTCCCTTTTTTTTTCAGAAAAAGGGAAAAAAACCTTATTAAAAATATAAATTAAATGATTAAATTTACAAAAGGTAAATTTTTAAAAAATTAAAAAATTTTTCTCAAAATTTTTTGCTAGCCCTGCCCTGGCTGCCCAAAGTGTTTTCCCCTCTGCCAACGCGCAACCCCAAAAAAGTATTTTGGGTTGGACCTAAGGGAAAAGTTACTTTAAATTTTTAAAGTTTGACAAAGATAATGCTTCCCCCCTTTCCCTCTAAAAAAAAAAATTGTTTTAAAATTATCTAAGTTTCAATTTTTCCCTTTTTTTTTTTAGATAGTGTGGGTTAAGGGGCCCTCTTTTTTGGTTTCAGCAATTCACAAACCCAAAAGGGTGTTCAAATTTGGGTAAAGTTTATTTAATTGAGAATGTGATTTAATATAATTATTTTTTAAATTTAGTAGAGCCCTTTTTTTAAGTCATGAACATTTTATTTTATTTTGGGTTTAATCCCTTTGGGTTTTGGGGTTTATTTTTACGATTGCCCAAAAAAAATGTAAACCTTTATATATTATAAAGTATATTTTAAAAATTTTAAAATTTAAATGTGAGATGAAAATTTGGGTTAAGCTCTATTAAAAAGAATTCTATTTTTGAAAAAATGATATATTCTCGTAATCTGGAGGGGTTTCTCTTGAGATCTGAGTGACCCGGGCTTGTTGGAGTTGGGCTGAATAAGTAGTAGAAATTTGTTGGAGGGCTGGGTCATTTCCAAATAAATTTGCTTTTTAAAGCTTTTAATTGCTGAACATTGCTTACTCTTAAAAAGGGGGATTTTCTTGCAGAAGCGTTTAAAGTGTTTTTAAATCTTTTAATAATATAAGCATTATTTGGACTGGAATGGACGTTTGTACAATTAATAGGGATTTGTTAAATATGTTAAATGATCATAAAATGCAAAACATACATAAATTTTCTTGGTTGCTATAGATAAGAAAAATAGAGCCCAGAGGAACACAAATTCAGCACACCAAATCAAGAAAACCCCCGGGGTTTCCCCAAATAATCTCGGAGGGAGAGATGATTTCCTTTTTTTGCCCTCAAGAGGAATGCAAGGGTTCCCCCAAGTCCCTAAACAAAACCCCCTCTCTAAGCTATAGATATTGAGGGGGACCCTAAAGTTTCCTTCCTAAGGGGAAAATGAACACCGAGTTTTCCATGATTTGAAATAGGGCCGGATTTCCTTCCAGTGACTTAAATGAGGCTAGTTTTCATCACCCAAATAAAAGTGATGGGTAAATCCAGTGTGGAGATTTCCCGGGGAAAGCGCTAGTTCCCGCCTCTCTCGACAGGGGGGCCTCAAAACCCCTTGAAATTTCGAAAAGGAAATTGGACTAAAAGGGGTCAAAAGGACAAAAAAAGCCTGACTTCTTTTAAAAAAATTCTTTAGGAATGGACAAATCCCTTGGGAACTGAAAGAGAAAAGGGTCTCAAGTTCCCCCTAAAGGGAATCCAAAATTTGCCCTCCCCAAGCCTCGATGAGAAACTCGAGGAGTCCCTCGCAAACAAGACATGGTCCTAAACTTCGTAAAACAAACTCAAATTTTA
The DNA here is from genome assembly GCA_020976825.1 of Odocoileus hemionus. Classification (NCBI taxonomy): domain Eukaryota; kingdom Metazoa; phylum Chordata; class Mammalia; order Artiodactyla; family Cervidae; genus Odocoileus; species Odocoileus hemionus. The sequence goes on along the minus strand of JAJLRB010000483.1, from coordinate 24,639 downwards.
AAGGGGGCCATCCAATTTTCAAAACTCGAGAATTACACCCTCTTCCCGCCGCAATAGAAAAAAAAAGGCGGATTTCCCCTCCCCGGGGCTGATTTGGTACTTTTAAACCCTGCATTGGTGCGAGCAATTCCTTGTTCCACACCCAAACCGAAAGGAGCCGGACTTCCGGAGGGAAAAAGAGATAACCCCAAAAAAAACACGGGTCAAAGCCCTAAAGGGGCCCTGGGGTCACCGCGGGAAAAACCATGAAAGGATCCGGTCCCCAAAATCCACTCAAGTTTGGGGCCCCGTTTTCCCCTGCATTGGTCCGACCCACCCCAAATTCCCCATCAAACACGAAAAGGGGTTTTTTAAATTCCTTAAAAACAAACAGAAAAATCCCGAGAACCCCGCCCAAAATTCCAGGGGAAAACCCCAAAGTTCGGGAGAGAAACCCTTTTAAAGCAAAATGCTCAGCCCCCTTTCCCCCTTTCTTGAGAAGGGAATTGCCTCCTGCCCTTGGCTAAAATTATCCTTTTTCCCCGGGGGAACAGTTGCGGGTCTGTTTGGTTTGCGGAACTCTATCATTCCTGAAAAAAGTTTTTTTTCCTGCAGCATGTTTATTTTTCTAGAAAAATCTTTTAAAGCACCTTTCTTCCTTTTTGACCTTAGGTCCCGGGTTTTTTTTTTTGGCTCCTCTTTCTTTTCTCTTTCTCTCTATCTTTTTCTGGCGACTTTCTGGAGGTGGAGACCCGCTTTGCTCCCCCCCTTTTTCCTCCCCGGGCTTCAAAGCCCCACCCAAAATTTTTCCCTGGTACCTTGTTGAGTGAGGCAACCCCTTTGGTGTCAAAAAAAAATTTGGCCCCTTTGTGAAAACCCAAAGGGGGATATAGCCTCCTTCTCTCTTTACTTTCTGATCGCAAACCCCAACCAAAAGGGGTTTCCGGTCCTTTAAAGGGGGACCCCAGTAAATGGGGCCCAAAAGAACAGGGACTTTGGGTATAGGGTGCATTTCGGGGGGTGTGACTCATGGACATATTGAGGTTTTAAATACTAAGGTTTGGGGTTTAAAAAAGGGGGCCCGCCCCATTATTTTTTTACTTTACTTCAACATTTTTACATTTCAGGGATTTGGGGTTTCACGCCAATAAAATAGAGGCTTCCTTCAACAGTAGTTGAAAATAACCCTTAGTTTCCTCATAAATGCTTTTTTAGATTTTAAAAAAGGGTCCGGGTAAAAGGGAAAACGTTAAATAAGCCCCCAAAAAAAGGGGAAAAACTTTCCAATTCATCTCTAGCCCCTTTATGGGGCCAAATTAAGGTGTAATTTTGCCTTTTAAAAAGGTTATTCTTGCCCTTCAATATTCGAAAACGGGGAAAAAACACTTTTTTTTAAAACTTTAAAAATTAAAAAGGGTTTAAAAACTTTAAAAAAGGGCCCTAAATTAAAACATTACAAAATTTCTCAAAATTTTCTTGCTAGCCCTCCCCCGGCTTTTTTCCAAAAGGGTTCTCCTTAAAAACAGTCGCAAACACCAAAAGCCCTTTTTTGTTGGCACCAAATGAAAAGTTACATAAAATTTTTAAGCTAGACTAGTTAAGGCTTTTTCCCCTTTCTCTAATCAATGATATCTCAAATTACCAAGTTTCAATATATGTTTTTGTTTTAGATAGTGTGTAGTAATGGCTCTATTGGTTTCACATTTCACAACTGAAGGTGATCAAAGTTGGGTAGAATATTATTTAATGTAAATGATTTCAATATATTTATTTGTTAAGCTAGTAAGAACTTTTTCTTGAGTCATGAACATTTTATCATACTTTTGTTATGCCTTGGTTTTTGGGGTACGATCCCGGTTTTTCCAAAAAAATGAAAATTTTTAAAATTTATTTTAAATATATATAAAAATGTAAATTTTTATAGGTGACATACAAAACTTTGTCAGATAATCTCTATTGACAAAATTCTATTTTTGAATAAAGAGTTTATATATGCTCTGTAATCTGGGAGTGATCTCCTTGTGATCTGAGGTGACGGCCCAGCTTGTTGGAGGTTGTGCTGAACTAAGTAGTAAAATTTTGTTGAATGGCTTTGTCATTTCCAAATGACATATAGGATTTGTAAAGCATTAAATGCCTGAACATATGTGGAGAAGCTTACCCATAACAAGGGATATTTTCCATGCAGAAAGAGCTACAAAGATGTTTTGAGCTCTTTAATTAATATAAGTATATATTTTGGACAGGTATGTACGTACTGTACAACAGAATATGATTTGATATATATGTTCAATGATCTATAAAATGCTAACAACAAGAAATCTTGGTTTCAATAGATAAGTAAAATAGATCCAGAGGAACAACAAGTTCAGCACTCCAAATCAGGACAAGCCCCGGGTACCCCAAATCTTCTCGAGTTGAGAGCTGATTCCTATTTTTCCACTCAAGAAGAAATGGCACCTTGCACCACACTGAACTGAGGCCACTCTTAGCTATAGATACTAAGGGACCCTGATTCGGCCTCAAGTGGAATGAACACCGAGGATGCCTGACTCGAATATGCCGGATTCCTCCAGTGATTTGAATGCGGCTAGTCTTTCATCCCCCAAAGATAAAGGGTGATGGGTGAACCCAGTGGGGAAAGCTTCGGGAAAGCGCTAGTTCCCCCGCCTATTCGACGGGGCCCCCACATCCCCTTGAAATTTCGAGAAAAACTTGGACTCAAAGCGTAAAAAAGGAAAAACCCAAGCCGGGCCCTTCTTTAAAAAAAATTAATAGGAATGGGGAAAATTCACTGGGGGAAAATAAAAGAGCCCGGGGTCTAAAAGTCTCCCCTAAAGAGGCTTTCCAAAGATTGCCTGCCAACCTCGATGAAAAACTCGAGGGGCCCCTCGAAAATAGACATGGTCCTGACTTCGCTGAACAAACTCGAATTTTAAAGGGGCCCCACCCAAATTTCAAATCGAGAATACCCCTGTTTCCCCGCCGCAACTAGAAAAAAATGGGAAAACTTCCCCTCCCCGGGCCCTTTTTTGGGTCCAATTCCCCTGCTTTGGGGTCCCAGAGAAATTTCCCTTGTTCCACATCAAAACGAAAGGACCCCGGGATTTCCCTGGAGGGAAAGGAAGAGAAAAAACCCAAAAAAACACGGGCCCACAAGTCAAAAGGGGGCCCGGGAGGTCCCCGCAGCAACATGAAAGAGATCCGTTTTCCCCAAAACCCACTAAAGATGGGGGCCGTTTGCCCTGCTTTGGCTCCGGGACCCCACCCCCCCCCATTCCCCATAAAAACACGAGAAGTGGTTTTGGACCTTCCTTGAAACAACAACAGAGAACCCCACGGAACACCGTCCAAAGTCCAGGGAACCCCAAGTTCAGCAGAGCAACGTTTTAAAGCCCAAAACCCCTCATTCCCCTTCCCCCTTTTCTTGAGATAGGGATTCCTCCTGACCTTGTGACACCTTTTAACCTCTTTTTTCCTTGGGAACGTTGCGTCTTTTTGGGTTTGCTGAACTCTATCATTCCTGAAAAAAAGTTTCTTGCCCTGCAGCATGAAATATATTCTTTAAAAAAAAATCTTTAAAAGCCCCTTTTTCCCCTTAGAGCTTGGGTTTCCCGGGTCTTTTTTTTGCCCTTCTCTCTTCTTTCTCTTTTTCTCTCTATTTTTTTTGGGCTGTTTTCTGGAGCGTGGGCCCCGCGGGGCTCCTTTTCTCCCCGGGCTTTAAAACCCCCCCCAAAAAGGGGTGCCGGGTCCCTTGTTGGTGAAAAAAAGCCCTGTGTCAAAAAAAATTATTGGCCCTTTGTGTAAACCAAGGGATTTTTCACCCTTTCCCTTTCTTTTTTTACTTTCTGATGCAAACCCCCATACCCAAAGGTTCCGGCCCATTAAAGGCCCCCAATTTTTTGTGGCCAAAGAAAGGGACATTTTTTTATAGTGGATATCGGGGGGGGTTTTTTTTGGGACTCATGGACATATTGAGGTCTTTTAATTTATTTAAGGCTTGGCTTAAAAGGGGGCCCCACCCCCAATTTTTCTATTTTTATTCAACCTTTTTTAAATTTTCCCGGGGATTTTGGGTTTTTCCCCCAAGGGAAATAGGGGGGCTTGCCTTCAAACAGTAGTTAAAACATAACCCTTAGTTTCCCTTTAAATGCTTTTTTGGTTTTTAAAAATATGGGTCCGGGAAAAGAAAACGTTTTAAAGGAGCCCCCAAAAAAGGGAAAAAAACTATTCCAATTCATCTCTAGCCCTTTATGCGTTTTTTTTAAAGGGCCCTGTAATTCGGGCCTTTTAAAAGGTATTTTTCTTCCCCTTCCCAATTTTCAGCAACAGCCAAAACATTTAAATTATAAACATATAAATTAAATGATTAAATTTTTAAAAAGGCTAAATTAAAAAAACTTTAATATCTAAAAATTTTTTTCTTGCTACCCCGCCCTGGCTTTTCCCAAAGTGCTTCTCCTCTCCCAAAACAGTCGCAACCCCAAAAGTCACTTTGTTGGCACCTAATAAAAAAGTTACTTTAATTTTTTAAAGCAAAGACTAGATAATGTTCTTCCCAACTCAAAATCAATGTATCAAAAATTTATCAATTTTCAATGTATCTTTTTGTTTTTAGATAGTGTGGATTTTAAGGGGGTCTTTTTGGTTTCAGAAAATTCACGAAAAAGGGTGTTCAAGTTGGGTATAATGTTTATTTAAGGGAAATTTGTGTTTTCCAATAAAAATTTAAATTTGTTAATCTAGTAGAGACTTTTTTTGGATTATGAACATTTTAAAATTACTTTGGTTACCCTTGGGGGTTTGGGGTACGATACGATTGCCCCAAAAAATGAAAATTTCTTTATATATATATAAGTTTTATATAAAAATATAAATTTATATTTTGAAATGAAAAATTTCAGAAAGTTTCTATTAAAAAGAATTTATTTTGAAAAAAAATGATATATTCTCGAAATCTGGATTTGGTCTCTTGAGATCTGGGGTGCCCCAAGCTTTTTGGGAAATTGTGCTAAAAAACTAAGTAGTAAAAATTTTTTTGGGTTTGGGGGGTTTCTTTTCCCAAAATGAATTGCTTTTTAAAAAAATTAATTGTTTGAAATTGGCTTACTCTTAAAAGGGGTTTTTTCTTGCAAAACGCAAAAGTGATTTTGATCTCTTAATAAATTATAAGATATTTTTGGGGTTTTGGAAGGACGTATGTCAAAATAATATGTTTTGGGAAAAATTGTTCAATGATCTAAAAAAATGTAAAATACATGTTATTTTTTGGTTTTCTAAGTTAAGTAAAATAGAGTCCAGGGGAAAACACCAAATTCGGGCCCCACAAATCAAGAAAAGGCGGGGAAACCCAAATCATCTCGGTTGAGGGGCTGATTCCCTTTTTTTTGACCTCAAGAGGATGCAACTTTCCCAAAAGTCCCTGAAAAAAAAAACCCCTCTCTAAGCTATAGTATTTGAGAGGGCCCCTGATTTTCCCTTTTCCTCAGGGGAATGCACCGAGATTCCATGACTCAAAATTTTGGGCCGGATTTCCTTCCCAGTGACTTGAAGGGCAGGTAGTCTTTCATCCCCAAGATGAAGACGATGGGTGAATACCCTGTGGTGGACTTTAAGAAAGCACTAGTTCCCCGCCTCATCTAGACTGGTGGCCTCAAATACCTTGAAATTTCAAGAGGTACTTCGAGTTCAAGAGAGGTTCCAAAGGGCAACAAGCCTGGATCCTCTTAAAAATGGATAGGTATCCGACAACACAATCACTGTGGGAACTGAAAGGGACCAAGGCCTCTCAGATCTCACTTATTGAGTCATCCGATTGCCCTTTGCCAAGCCTCGAGGAGAATCTCGAGGCGTCCCTCGCCACTAGACATGAGTCTGAACTTCGCTGAACAAACTCGAATTTTGAAGGGCCATCAAGTTCTAACTCGAGAAGTAGACACCCTGCTTCCAGCCGCAAACTTGAGAATAACGGCGAGGGACTTGTCCCCCTCGCCGGCTGATGAGGTACGATTACCCTGCATTGGGTGCATTAGCAAATTTCCTAGTTCCACATCACAAACCGAAAGGAAAGGAGCCTGGGACTTCTAGGATGGAAGAAGAAATAATCCCAAAGAACACGTAGAGTCTAAAGGGGCCGTGAGGTAAACCCAGCAAATGGAAAGAATCCTTGTCCCCAAAAATCCACCCCAAAGGATGAGGCCCGATTGCCCTGCTTTTGGCTCCAGGCCCCCCAAAATTCCCCTTCAAACCCCCGAGAAGGGGTTTTGATTTTCCTTGAAAAAAAAAGAGAATCCACGAGAACACCGCCCAAAAATTCCGAGGAACCCCCAAGTTCAGCAGAGCAAGCTTTAAGAAAAAAATGCTCAGCCCCCTTTCCCCCTTTTTGTTTTTTGGGATTGCCCCCTGCCCTTGTGTAACTTTAAACTCCTTGTTCCCCTTGGAAAACATTTGCATTTCTGTTTGGTTTGTGAACTCTATCATTCCTGAAAAAATTTTCTTGCCCCTGCTGAATGTATATATTCTTTGAAAATCTTTAAAAGCCCCTTTTTTCCCATTAGAGTTAGGTCCCCGGGTCTTTTTTTTGCCCTCTCTCCTCTTTTTTCTTTTTCCTCTCTATTTTTTTCCCCTGGCGACTTTCTGGAGCGTGGGACCCGCCCGTGCTCATTTTTCTCCCCGGGCTTCAAAGGGGACCCCCCCAAAAGGGTCCCTGGTCCCTTGTTGAGGGGAATGCAAGCCCTGTTTTCAAAAAAAAATTTTGGGTCCTTTGTGAAAAACCAAAAGGGAATCACCCTTCCTTCTCTTTTTTAAAATTTCTGATCCCCAACCCCCTCCCCACGGGTTTCCCGGTTTCCTTTTAAAGGGAAACCCCGGGTAAATGGGGCCCAAAAAAACCAGGGACTTTGGTATAGTGCGATATGGGGGGTGTGACTCATGGACATTTTGAGGTCTGAAAATTTACAAAAGGCCCTTGGTTTAAAAGGCGGGCCCAAACCCCCATTATTTTTTATTTTAATTCAACACTTCTTTCATTTCAGGGATTTTGGGTTTTTCACGCCAATGAATAGGGGCTTGCCTTCAAAAGTAAAAAACCCAAAATTTATTTTCATATCAATGCAGTTTTGATTAAATAAATATGGGGTCCGGCAAAAAAAACTTTAAATGAGCCGCCAAACAAGGAAAAACTATTCCAATTATCTTTTACCCCGTATGCGCTCTTATTAAGGCTGTAATTCTCCCTTAAAAAGGGTATTTTCTTCCCCTTTCCCAAATTATCAGCAACAGGAAAAACACTTTTTAAATAAAAATAAAATTAAATGTTAAAACCCTTTACAAAAGGCCCCTTTTAAAAATTTAAAAAAATTATTCAAAATTTTCTTGCTACCCCGGGCCCGGCTTTTCCCAAGTGTTCTCCTCGGGCCACAGGCAACACCAAAAGTCACTTTGTTGGCCCCTAATAAAAATTTAAACTTTAAAAATTTTAAGTAAAACCTAGATAATGCTTTTTTCCCTTTCCTAATCAAGTTTAAAAAATTATTAAGTTTCAATGTATCTTTTTGTTTTTGTTTGTGGGGAAAGTTAATGGGCTTTTTTTGGTTTCAGAAAATTCCGAACAAAGGGTGTTCAAAGTTGGGTATAATTTTTTTTAATTAAAAAAGTGATTTAATTTATAAATTATTTTTTTAATCTAGTAGGACTTTTTTTGGGGTAATGAACATTTTTTAATATTTTGGTTATCCCTTTGGGTTTGGGGAACGAAAAGGTTTTGTCCAAAAAATGTAAATCTTTTTATATATATAAGAAATTATAAAAAAAATTTTTAAATTTATATGTGGGATGAAAATTTCAGTTAAGTTTTTTAAAAAGAATTCAAATTTTTGTTTAAAATGATATATTCTCTGTTAATCTGGAGTGGTTCCCCTTGAGATCTGAGTGACCCGTTGTTGGAGTTGTGTAAAACTAATTTGTAGAAATTTGTTGGAGGGCCGGGGTATTTCCAAATAAAATTAGCATTTTTAAAGCATTAATTGTAAAATTTGGGGTTTACTCTTACAAGGGGATTTTCTTGAAGAACCGTAAAGGGATTTTGACTCTTAATAAAATTAAGATATAGGGGGGCTGGAATGGACGAAATTTTAAAATATAATATGATTTGTAAAATATGTTCAATGTTTATAAAATGCAAAACCCACCCCCATGATATTTCTTGGTTGCTATGATAAGTAAAATAGAGCCCAGGGGAAAAACCCAAATTAGAAACCCCAAAATAAAGAAAACCCCCGGGTCCCCCAAAATCATTCGAGATGAGAGCTGATTCCCTTTTTTTGATCAAGAGGAATGCAACGTTCCCAAGTACTGAACAAAACCCTCTTTTAAGCTTTGATATCTGGGGGGGGACCCTGAGTTTCCTTCCTCAAGTGGAATGACACGAAAATTCCTGATAAAAATTTATGGCCGGTTTCCCTTTCCCAGTGACTTAAATTAAAGGTAGTTTTTCCATCCCCCAAGTTTGAATTGAGGGGTGAACCCAAAGGTGTGGGATTTCAGAAAAAGGCTAGTTCCCGCCCATTCGACGGGGAGGCCTCACCCCCCCTTTTGAAATTTCGAGAGGAACTTGGATAAAAAGCGTAAAAAGGAAAACAACCCTTTGACTTCTCTTAAAATTCATGGGAAATGGACAATCATTGGGGGAAAATAAAAGCGACCCGGGGTTTCCAAGTCTCACCTAAAGAAGGCACCCAGTTTCCCCTCCCAAGCCTCGTTGAGAAACCCCGGAGGAGCCCCTCGCAATTTGACATAAAGCCCTGATTTTCGCTTGAACAAATCGAATTTTAAAGGGGCCCACCCAAAGTTTTTAACTCGAGTTTTCCCCCTGTTTCCCCGCCGCAACTAAAAGAAAAATGGCGAGACTTCCCCTCGCCGGCTGTTTTGGTTTTATTCCCCTGCATTGGGTGCAGAGCAATTTTTTGTTCCACATTCAAACACAAAAGGGGACCCGGGAAATTTTGGATGGAAGAAGAGATAACCCCAAAAAAAAACACTGTCAAAAGTCTAAAGGGGCCCTTTAAAGGTAACCGCAGAAAACATGAAAGAGATCCGTGTACCATAACCCCACTCAAGATGAGGCCCGTTTTCCCCTCTGCTTTGGCTCCAATTTCCACCCCAACATTACCCATCAAACCGAAAAGGGGTTTGGGAATTCCTTGAAACAAAAAACAGGGAATCCACGAGAAAACCGTCCAAATTCCAGAGGAACCCCAAAGGGTTCACAGAGCAACGCTTTAGACAAACTGCTCAGTCCTTTCCCCTTTCTTGAGTTTATGGATTGCCTCCTGACCTTGGGGACTAACATTACTCCTTTTTCCCCTTGGGAACAGTTGCGTCTTTTTGGGTTTTTGCTGAACTCTTCTTCCCTTGAAAAAAGTTTCTTTTTCCTGCAGAAATTTTTTAAAAATTCATAAAAAAAATCTTTTAAAACCCACCTTTTTTCCCATTGAGTTAGGCCCCCGGGTTTTTTTTTGTCTCCTCTCTTTTTCCCTTTTCTTTCTTTATCTTTTTCTGGCTGACTTTTGGAGCGTGGAGACCCGTCGTCCCTAAACTTTTTGCCCGGGCTTCTAAGACCCCCCCAAAAGGGGTTTCCCTTTGGTACCTTGTTGAGGGGATGCAAGCCCTTGTCAAAAAAAAAATTTTGGGTTCCTTTGTTTTAAACCAAGGGATTTCAGCCCCCCTTCTCTTTTTTAAATTTTCTGACCGCAACCCCATACCAAAAGGGTTTCCCTTTCCTTTAAAAAGGAAACCCCAGTAAAGGGGGCCCAAAAAGAACAGGGACAGGGGTATATTTCATATCGGGCGGTGTGCTATGGACATTTTGGGGAGGCCCTGTAAATACTGGGGGTTTGGCTTAAAAGGGGTGGCCGGGCCCAAATTTTTTTTTAAACTTTATTTTAACACTTCTTTACTTTTCAGGGACTTATGGTTTCACCCCAAAATGAATAGAGGTTCCCTTCAAACAGTAGTTGAACATTTTTCCTTAGTTTCATCACCCCCCCCCAATGCAGTTTTGATTTAAAAAATTTTGGGGTTTTGGGGGTAAAAAGAAAAACTTTTTTAAATGAGCGCCAAAAAAGGAAAAACTTTTCCAATTCTTCTCTAGCCCGTTGCGCTCTTATTAAGGCTGTAATTTTGCCATTTAAAGGTATTTTTCTTCCCCTTCCAATTTTAAAGCAACAGGCAAAACACTTATTATAAACATAAAAAAATTTAATTTTAAACTTTAAAAAAGGCTCAATTAAAACATTAAAAAAATATCTCAAAATTTTCTTGCCCCCCTGCCCTGGCTGTTCCAAGTGCTTCTCCTCTCCCAACGGGTGCAACCCCAAAAGTCACTTTGTTGGCACCTAAGAAAAGTTACAAAAAATTTTTAAAGCTGACTAGATAATGCTTTTTCCCCTTTACTCTAATAAAATGTTTTAAAAAATTATCTAAGTTTCAATGTATCTTTTTGTTTTTGATAGTGGGGGTTTTAATTGGGTTTTTTGGTTTCAGAAATTCCAAAACCGAAGGGTGTTAAAAAGTTGGGAAAATTTTTAAATTTAATTGGGGAATGTGATTTCAATTAATTATTTTTTAATCTAGTAGGGGGACTTTTCCCTTGATTTCATGAACTTTTTTATAATACTTTGGTTATCCCTTTGGGTTTTGGGGTACGATACGATTTCCAAAAAAATGAAAATCTTTTTATATATATAAAGTATAAAAAAAATATTTTTTTAAATATGTGAGATGAAAAATTTCAGATAAGCTTATTAAAAAAATTCTATTTTTGAAAAAAATTATATATTCTCTGAAAATTTGGAGGGGGTTCTTGGGGAATCGGAGTGACCCGGGTTTTTTGGAGTTTTGCTAAAACAAAGAAAAGTAAAAATTTTTGTTGGATGGCGGGGTTTAAATTTCCCCAAAATAAATTTAGAAATTTTTTAAACCCATTAATTGCTAAAATTTGGGCTTACTCTTACAAGGGGATTTTCTTTGCAGAAGCGCAAAAGTTTTTTGATTTTCTTAATGAATATAAGCATATATTTGGACGGGAAAGGGGACGTATGTACTTTATAATTTTATTTGAAAAATTTTTCAATGATCTATAAAATGCAAACATACATGATATTTTTGGGGTTGCATAGATAATTTAAAATAGGTCCAAAAGGAACCCAAAATTTAAAGCAAAAACCAAATCAAAAAAACCCCGGGGGTACCCCAAATCATCTCGAGATGAGAGCTGCCCCCTTTTTTTTGACTCAAGGGGGGAATGAAAGGGTTCCCAAACCAAGAAACCTGAAAAAAAAAAACCCTCTCTAAGCTATAGATATTGAGAGGGCCCCCGAGTTCTTCCCTCAAGTGGAATAAAACCCGAAAAATTCCCATAAATCGAAATATGGCCGGATTTCCAAAAAGTGACTTGAATGCAGGCTAGTCTTTCATAAACCAAGATGAATAGATGGGGGGAATCCGGGTGTGGAGACTTCAGGGGGAAAGCGCTGTTCCCCGCCTCTTCCGACAGGGGGGCCTCACACCCCCTTAAAAATTTCGAAAAGGAAAATTGGGCTAAAAGGGTTTAAAAAAGGGGAAAAACAAGCCGGGATTTCTCTTAAAAATTCTTAGGAATGCGAAAATTTCACTGTGGGAATTTAAAAGAGCCCCCAGGGTCTCAAGTTTTACCAAAAGGGGGGCTTTCCAAGTTTGCCCTGCCAAGCCTCGTTTGAGAAACTAAGGAGTCCCTCGAAAACTAGACATGAGTCCTAAACTTCGCTGAACAAATCAATTTTTTAAAAGGGCCACCAAGTTTCTAACTCGAGAATACACCCCTGTTCCCCGCCGCAACTAGAAAAAAATGGCGAGATTTCCCCTCCCCGGCTGATTTGGCCCAATTCCCCCCCCCCATTTGGGTGCGAGCAATTCCTTTTTTCCCAAACAAACCAAAAAAGGACCCTGGATTTCTGGGGGGAAGAAGGGGTTAACCCCCAAAGAACACTGTCAAAAAGTCAAAAGGGGGCCCTGAGGTCCCCCGAAGCAACAGGGAAAAAGAGACCCGTGTACCCAAAATCCACTCAAGATGGGCCCGATTGCCCTTTTTTGGGCTCCAGAGCCTCCCACATTCCCCATCAAACAGAAAAAGGGGTTTTGGATTTCCCTTGAAAAAACCAACGAAAAATCCACGGAACACCGTCCAAAGCCCAGAGGAAAAAACCAAGTTCAAAAGAGCAACGTTTAAGAAAAACTGTTCAGTCCCCTTCCCCTTTCTTGAGATAGGGAAATTGCCCCCCTGCCCTTGTGCTAACATTACTCTTTTTCCCCTTGGGAAAAAGTTAAAAGTCTTTTTGGGTTTGTTTGAACTCTATCATTCCGGGAAAGAAGTTTCTTGCCCTGCGGGCATGTATATATTCATAAAAAAATTAATTAAAAGCACCTTTTTTCCCATTAAAAGGCTTAGGTCCCCGGGTTTTTTTTTGTCTCTCTCTCTTTTTTCTCTCTTCTCTCTATCTTTTTTCGGGCGGGACTTTCTGGAGCGTGGAACCCGTCGTGTTTCACTTTTCTCCCCGGGTTTCTAAGACCCCCCAAAAGGGTCCCCTGGTACCTTGTTAGTGATGAAAGCCTGTGTAAAGAAAAAATTGGTCCTTTTTTGAAAACCCAAGGGATATCAGCTCCTTTTTTTTTTATTTTTTGATCGCTTCCCCATCCCCAAAAGGGTTTCCGGGTCCATTAAAGGCCCCATTAAATGGGGCCAAAGCCCAGGGACTTTGGGTTTATACTTTGGCGTTTATCGGGCGGTGTAAATCATGGAACATATTGAGGTTTTTTGAAAATTTCTAAGGTTTTGGTTTAAAAAGGGGCCCAACCCCCTTTTATTTTTCTACTTTACTCAAACTTTTTAAATTCCCCCGGGGGACTTCTGGTTTAAAGAAAAATGAATAGAGGTTGCCTTAAAACAGTAGTTAAACCCATAATCCTTGTTTCCTATCAATGCAGTTTTGACTTATAAATAGGGGTTTCCGGGTCAAAAAAAAACGTTAAAGACCGCCCAAAAAGGGAAAAACTTTTCTTTTCTTCTCACCCCGTTTGCGCTCTTTTTAAAGCTGAAATTTTCCCCCTTTAAAGGGTTATTCTTCCCCTTCCAATTTTTAGAAACAGAAAAAAACACTTATTAAAAAAAATTTTAAAAAAAATTAAAATAAATTAAAAAATTTTTAAAAAAGGCTCAATTAAAACATTACAAAATACCCCTAAAAATTTTCTTGCTAGCCCTGCCCTGGCTGTTCCAAGGGGCTTTTTCCTCTCCCAAAGTCGCAAACCCCAAAAAAAGTAACTTTGTTGGCCCCCTAATAAAAAATTAAACTTTTAAATTTTAACCCCTAAAACTAATAATGCTTTTTTCCCATACTCTAATCAATGTTTTCTAAAATTATCAAAATTTCAATGTATCTTTTTTTTTTTAGATAGTGTGGAGTTAATGGGCTCTTTTTGGTTTCAGAAATTTTCACGAACGAAGGGTTTTAAAAGTTGGGGTAAAATGTTTTTTTTAAATTGGGGAATGTGATTTAAATTAATTATTTTTTAAATTATTTAGAGATTTTGGGGGAGCCCATGAACTTTTTAAAAACTTTGGTTATGCCCTTGGTTTGGGGTCCGAACGATTGCCCCCAAAAAATTTGTAAATTTCCTTTATTATATTAAGTATATTTTAAAAAATAAAATTTATATGTGAAATGAAAAATTCGATAAGCTTTTTTTAAAAAGAATTTTTTTTTAAATAAAATGATATTTTTTCCCCCCCTGTAATCTGGAGTGGTCTCTTGAGATTTGGTGCCCCAGCTTTTTTGGGAAATTGTGCTGAACTAAGTATTAAAAATTTTTTGGATGGCTGGGTCTTTCCCAAAATTAATTAGCATTTTAAAGCTTTAAAAATTGTGAACATTGGCTTACTCTTACAAGGGGATTTTCTTGCAGAAGCCCCTAAAGTGTTTTTGATTCTTAATGAATAAAGATATTTTTGGGAGGGAATTGGAGAAAGTACAATATAATATGATTTGATAAATATTTTTTTCAATGATCTAAAAAAGGGCTAACATACTTAAATATTTTTTTGGTTGTTTAAGAAAATTTAAAATAGGCCCAAAGGGGAAAAACACCAAATTCAGCAAAACCAAATCAAAAAAAAGCCCCGGGCCCCCCAAAATTTCATCTCGGGATGGAGAGCTGTTTCCCCTTTTTTTGACCCAAGGGAATGAAACGTTCCCATTCCCTGAACGGGGAAACCCTTTCTAACTATAGTTATTAAAGGGGGAAAACCCTGATTTTCCCTTCCTCAAGGGGAAATGAACACCGAGTTCCCATGACTCAAAATTTGGCCGGATTTTCCTTCCAGTGACTTGAATGCAGGCTGTTTTCACCCCCAAAGATAAAAGTGATGGGTGAAATCCAGTGTGGGGATTCAGGGGAAAGCGCTAGTTCCCCCCCCCTCATCTCGACAGGGGGCCCTCACCCCCCCTTGAAATTTCGAGGGAAAATTTGGGGACTCAAAGGGGTTAAAAAAGAAAACAAGCCTGACTTCTCTTAAAAATTCATGGGGAATGGGGACAATCACTGTGGGACTAAAAGAGACCCAGGGTTTCAATTTCACCAAAAGAGGAACCCAGATTCCCCTGCCAAGCTCGATGAAAAACTGGGGAGTCCCCCCGAAAATTAGACATGAGTCTGACTTGGGCGGGAACAAATTTGAATTTGAAGGGCCACCCAATTTAACTCGAGAAAAAACCCCTGTTCCCGCGAAACAGAAAAAAAAAATGGCGAGACTTCCCTCCCGGTGATTTGGTCCTTTTTCCCCTGCTTTGGGGTTTGCAGAGCAATTCCTTGTTCCACATAAAACACGAAAGGGCCGGATTTTCCTGGATGGAAGAAGAGATAACCCCCAAAAGAAACACTGTAAACAAGTCAAAAGGGGGCCCTGAGGTCCCCGCAGCAACATGAAAGAGATCCGTTTTTTCCCAAATAATCCACTCAAGATGGGGCCGTTTGCCCTGCTTTGGGGCCCCCGAGCCATCCCCAAATTACCCATCAAACAGGGAAAAGTGGCTTGATTTCCCTTTTGGAAACAACAACAGAGAACCCAACGAGAACACCGTCCAAACCCGGGGAAGGAACCCAAAAGTTCAGCAGAGAAACCCTTTTTAAAAGGGAAAAAATTTGGCTCAGTCCCTTCCCCTTTCTTGAGTTAGGGAAATTGCCTCCTGCCTGGGACAAAACATTCTCCTTTTTTCCCTTGGGAAATTTGGGCAGTCTTTTTGGTTTGTTTAAAACTTTATCATTCCTAAAAGAAGTTTCTTGCCCCTGCAGCATGTATATTTTCATAAAAAAATAAAATTAAACCCCCTTTCTTCCTTAGAGTTTAAAGGCCCCCGGGGTTTTTTTTGTCCCCTTTTCTTTTTTTCTTCTTTCCCCCCTCTATTTTTTTTTGGGTGATTTTTCGGGAAACTTGGAGACCGTCGTGCTCAACTTTTCTGCCCGGGTTTAAGACTCACCCAAAAGTGCCTGGTACCTATTGTTGAGGGTGATGCAAGCCCTGGTCAAGAAAAACATTGGTCCGTTTGTAAACCAAGAATCACCTCCTTATCTCTCTTTTACTTTCTGAACGCAAACCCCAAACCACAAGTTTCCGTCCATTAAAGGACCCCAGTAAATGTGGGCCAAAGAACAGGGACATGTATACTGCGATTATCGGGTGCGTGTGACTCCATGGATTATATTGAGCTGTAAAGACTAAGGTGGCTGTTGGCTTAAAAGGGCTGGCCTAGCAGCCCCACTATTTTTTCATTACTTAACTTCACCAAATTCTTTAACATTTTTTCAGGGGACTTCTGGTTCATGACGGTTTTGCCAATGAAATATAGGCTTTGCTCCTCAGAAACAGTTGCTTAGAAGATATATCCTTAGTTTACATCTCGAAGAAAATGCAGTTTATGACTTATAAATATGGTGACGTGGTCTAAGATAAATGTTAATGATAGCATGCCAAACAAGGAAAATAACAGATTCCAATGATCTCTAGCACCATATGCGCTCGTATGTCAAGGCAGTAAATTTCGGCTCATTTTTTTTAAAGGTATATTCGTAGCCATTCTCGCAGGGATTAGGATCGGTGGCAGAAACGTTGGTGGGGGAGGGCAGTGAGCGAAAAATACGGACTTATCTATAAAGCATAGTACGATAGTAGGGAGAGTATGGTATTGGAAGGACTGTTTACAAGAGGCTGAACAGTGTAGAGGAGACATATATACAGGGTAAATATCTCTGCAGAAATGTTTTCTTGCTCTGCCCTGTGCCTGGCTCCTGTTCCAGATGGCTCCTCCCTCCACTATGCACAAAAGTCGAGGGGATCCAAACGTCAACTTTCGTATGGATCCTAATGAAATGTTACATGGGAGAATTTTATAGATAGACGTTAGAGATTGTTTCTTTCACTCTTTACTCTATTCTTTGTATCTAAAATGTTTCTACAGTTCGCTTCTAAGTATCCTTGTTGTTTTTTAGATTAGTGTGTGAGTTATGTAACCTCTATTTGGTATCAGGCATTCAGGAAACCGAAGGGTGGTCATTGTTGGGTTATAGTGTATGTTTAGGAGAGTGATTTAGTGATTTCGATAATTTAAGTATTTGTGTTATTACTATAGTAGAGACTTTACTTGACGTCATGAACATTTCCCTATCATACTTTTTGTTATGCCATGATTTGGGGGGGTTCGATTCCATGTTGTCCAATACAAGGTTTAACCTCATTTCATTTATATATACATACTATCTATTATTTAGGGATATATAATATATATAAGATATAGGTGGGAGGGGGATCTGATTATAAATCTATATAAATTTATTAGGTGAAATGTAAAACATTGTAGATAAGCGTACTATTAAAAAGAAATACATTTATCATTGAGGCGATAGCTCCAATAAAAGAAATACTAGTTCTCTCGTGTATGATCGCGAGTGTGCAGAGGTTCTCTTGCGTATCTGGATTGGACCCAGCTTGTTGATTTGTGTCTGATCTAAGTTATGTAGAACTTTGTTGGCATAAGAAGAAAAGGGACGAGCATGTCCAAGGAGAATTAGCATTTTTAAAGCATGAATGCTGAACATTGTCTTACTCTTACAAAGGGGATTTCTTCAGAAGCGCTAAAGTATTTTTGACTCTTATGGAATATAAGCTTATATTTGGACTGAAGGACAGTATGTACAAAATAATATGGTTTATAAAAATGTTCAATGTTCTATAAAATGTTTAACTCCTGATATTTCTTGGTTGCTATGAAAATTTAAAATAGAGTCCCGAGGAACCCCCCAAAATTCAGCCCAACCAAATCAAGAAAAGCCCCGGGGGTCCCCCAAATCATCTGAGTTTGAGGGTGTTTCCCCTTTTTTTTAAATCAAGAGGAATGCAACTTTTTCCACAAGTACCTAAACAAAAAAACCCTCTCAAAGCTTTTAGATATCTGGGGGGGCCCCTGAGTTTCCTTCCTAAGTGGAATAAAACCCCGAGATTCCAGGACTCAAAATAGGGGCCGGATTTCCTTCCAGTGATTTGAATGCGGGCTAGTCTTTCATCACCCAAGATAAAAGTGTTTGGGTTTGGTTTCCAAGTGGGGGAGACTTCAGAAAAAACGCTAGTTCCCCCTATCTCGACGGGGGCCCTACACCCCCCTTGAATTTCGAGGGGAAAATTTGGGGAACTCAAAGCGTCAAAAGGAAAAAAAGCCTGATTTCTCTCTTAAAAATTCATAGGAATGCGGAAACACAATCACTGTGGAACTGAAAGAGACCCAGGGTTAAAGTCTCCCTAAAGGGGCACCCAGTTTTGCCCTGCCAAGCCTCGATGAAAAAAAAAAAATTTGGGGGAAAAGGCCCCTCGAAAACTGGGAAATGAGCCCTGCCCTTCGCTGAAAAAAACTCAAATTTTGAAGGGCCATCCAATTTTAAATCGAGAATACCCCCCTGCTTCCCGCCGCAACTCGAAAAAAATGCGAGACTTCCCCCTCGCCTGCTGATGAGTTCCGATACCCTCTCATTGGGTGCAGAGCAATTCCATGTCCACATCAAACAACGAAGAAGCCTGACTCTGGATGGAAATGAGATAATACCAAGACACTGTCACACAAGTCTAAAGGGGCCCTGAGTCACCGCAGCAACACGAACGAGATCCGTGTACACTAATCCAATCAAGATGAGGCCCGATTGCCCTGCATTGGTCCAGAGCCATCCCACATTCCCCATAAAAAACCACGAAAAAGGGTGGCTTGATTTCCCTTGAAACAAAAAACAGAGAACCCACGAAAAACACCGTCCAAACCCAAAGGGGGAACACCAAAGTCAGAAGAGAAAACCCCTTTTAAGAAAAACTGCTCAGTCCCCTTCCCCTTTCTTGAAATAGGGGATTGCCCCCTGACTTGTGACTAACTTTACCCCTTTGGGCCCCTTCAAAAACATTTTCAGTCTGTTTGGTTTGCGGGAATCATCATTCCTAAAAGAAGTTTCTTGCCCGCAGAGGTATATTTTCCATAAAAAAAATCTTTTAAAGCCCTTTTTTCCCATTAAAAGCTTAGGCCCCCGGGTTTTTTTTTTTTGTCTCTCTCTCTTTTCTCTCTTTCCTCTATTTTTTTTGGGCTGACTTTCTGGAGCGTGGAGCCCCGTCGTGCTCACTTTTCTCCCCGGGCTTCTAAGCCCCCAACCCAAAAGGGTGCCTGGTACCTTTTTGAGTGATGAAAGGGCCCTGTGTCAAGAAAAACATTGGTCCTTTGTGTAAACCAAGGGATATAACCTTCTCTTTTTTATTTTAAATCGCAAAACCCCATCCCAAAAAGGGTTTCCGGCCCATTAAAGGACCCCAGTAAATGGGGCCAAAGAACAGGGCCCCTTTTGGTAAAAGGTTGGCGATATCGGGCGGTGTGATCATGGAAAATATTGAGGTCTGTAAATAAAAAGGTTTGGGGTTTTTTAAAAGGGGGCCCCCAGCCCCTTATTTTTTATTTTTCTTCAACACTTCTTTACATTTCAGGGATTCTGGTTTCACGAAAATGAATAGAGGCTTGCCTTCAAAAAGTAGTTGAACAAAAATCCTTAGTTTCCTCTTTTCAATGCGTTTTGATTTTTAAAAAATTATGGGTCGGTCAAAAAAACGGTTAAATGAGCCGAAAAAAAAGGGGAAAAAAAACTTTTCCCAAAATTATCTCTACCCCGTATGCCCCTTTTAAATTAAAAGGTTTTTAATTTTTCCCTTTTTAAAGGATTTTTCTTCCCCTTCAATTTTTCAGAAAGGAAAAAAACATTTAATTTAAACTAAATTTTAAATGATTAAACTTTAAAAAAGGCTAATTAAAAAATTAAAAAATTATCTAAAAATTTTTTCTTGCTAGCCTGCCCTGGCTGTTCCAAGTGCTTCTCCTCTGCCAACGTGCAACCCCAAAAAGGGTCACTTTGTTGGCACCTAATGAAAATTTACTTAAATTTTAAGTTTGACTAGATAAGCTTTTTTTCCCAAAACTTAATCAATGAAATTAAAATTTCAAAATTTTCAATGTATTTTTTTTGTTTTTGGGTAGTTTTGGGGGTTAATGGGCTTTTTTTGGTTTAGCAATTCAAAAATAAAGGGGGGTTAAAAAGTTGGGTTTAATGTTTTTTTAAATTTTGAAAATGTGATTTAATAAAATTTTATTTTTTAAAATTTTAGTAGGGGAACTTTTCTGGGTCATGAAAAAATTTTATAAACTTTGGTTATGTTTGGGTTTTGGGGGTACGATACGTTTTGCCCAAAAAAATGTAAATCTTTATATATATATAAAGTATATAAAAAAAATATAAATTTTTTGTGAGATAAAAAAATTTAAAGAAAAGCTCTATTAAAAAAAATTTCTATTTTTGTAAAATGTATATTCTCTGTAATTGGAGTGGTTTTGAGTTTGAGGGGACCCAGTTTTTGGGGAGTTGTGCTAAAACCTAAGTAGTGGGAAATTTGTTGGAGGGGCTGGGTCATTTCCAAAGGGTTTTAGCATTTTAAAGCTTTTTTTTGGGTGAACATTGGCTTACTCTTACAAGGGGTTTTTTTTGCAAAAAGGCAAAAGTGATTTTGATCTTTAATGAATATAAGCTATATTTGGATTTGGAATGGACGTATGTAAAATTTAATATGATTTGATAAATATTTTTAATGTTTTAAAAAATGCAAACATACATGATATTTTTTGGGTTTTGTATAGATAAGAAAAAAAGGGGAGTCCAGGGAAAAACCAAAATTTCAGCACACCAAATCAAAAAAACCCCCGGGTTTCCCCAAATTTTTGGAGATGGGGGAGCTGTTTCCCCTTTTTTTTTAAATCAAAGGGAATTGAAAACGTTCACAAGTACTGAACAGAAACCCTCTCAAAAGCTATAGATTCTGAGAGGGACCCGGGATTTTCCCTTTCCCTCAAGTGGAGGAACACCGAGATTCCGGGACTCAAAATTTAGGGCCCGGTTTTCCCTTTCCCATTTGGATTTTGAATGCGGGCTAGTTTTCACCCCAAAAGATGAAGTGATGGGTGAATCCAGTGTGGAGCCCTTCAGAAAAAGGGTTTAGTTCCCCCCCTCATCTCGCCCAGGGAGGCCCAAAACCCCCTTAAAATTTCGAGGGGGAACTTGGACTCAAAGCTTTAAAAAAGGACAAAAAGCCTGCCCTTTCTTTTAAAAAATTTTCATGGGGAATGGGGACAATCATGTGGGAACGAAAGAGACCGGGCTCAAGTCTCACCTAAAAGGGCACCCGATTCCCCCTGCCAAGCCTGATGAGAAACTCGAGGAGTCCCTCGAACAAAGAAATGAGCCCTGACTTCGCGGAAAAAAATCAAATTTTTTAAAGGGCCACCAAAGTTTAACTCGAGAATCCCACCCCTGTTTCCCCGCCGAAAAACTAGAAAAAAATTTGGCGAGTTTCCCCCTCCCCGGGGGCGGGATTTGGTCCTTTCCCCGCATTGGGTGAGAGCAATTCCTTTTCCCACATAAAAACACGAAAGGAGCCTGGATTTCCTGGATGGAAAAAAGGGGAAATCCCAAAGAACCTGTCACAAGTCAAAAGGGGCCCCCTTGGGTCACCCCCAGCCATGAAAGAGACCCGTGTCCCCAATAATCCACTCAAGGGGGGCCCGTTTGGGCCCTGCTTTGGCTCCAAGCCTTTTTCCCCCACATTCCCCTTTCAAAACCGAGAAGGGGCTTGACTTCCTTATAACCACAACAGAACAATCCACGAGAACACCGTTCAAGTCCGAGAACACCAAGTTCACAGAGTAACTCTTTAAGACTAAACGCTATTCCCCTTCCCCTTTCTTGATAAATTGAATTTGTCTCCTGACCTTGTAACAAACATTACTCCTTGTTCCCTTGTGAAACGTTGCAGAGTAAGGTTTGGTTTGCTGAACTCTAATCCATTCCTGAAAGAAGGTTTTCTGGTACTTGCTGTCCTGCTATATACTCTTAGGAAAAATCATTAATGCACCATTTGTTTCCATTAGAGCGTAGGTCCCGTCATGGTCTTTTTTCTCTCGTCTGCTCTCTCTCTCGCTGTCTCTCTATCATTTTTCCTGGCTGACTTTCTGGAGAGTGGAGAGACCGTCTTGCTCCACCTTTCTGCCGGGCTTGGTAAGGCCCACCCAAGAGGGTTCCTGGTAACCTTGGTGAGTGATTGCAAGCCCTGTGTCCAAGGACAATAATTGGTCCTTTGTGTAAAGCAAGAATATCAGCCTCCCTTGTCCTCTTTAACTTCGAGCACTAACTCTTGTACCACAAGGTTCGCGGTCCGTTAAGGACCCCAGTAAATTTGGCCAAAGACAGGACACTGGCATAACGTGCTATATCGGGAAGAGTTGCCACATGAACCTATTGAGGTCAGTAACTACTTAAGGTTTTGGCTAAAAATGCCTGGCCAGCCCCATTGATTTTTCTACTTTACTGTCACCACTTCTTTACATTTCCAGGGAGTTGTCTGGTTTCACCGATAATGATTCAGAAGCTTGCCTTCATACAGTAGTTGAACATAATCCTAAATTCTCCTCATCAATGCAGTTTTGACTTGTTAAATATGTGTCCGGGTCAAAGAAAAAATGTTAAATGACAAAAGTGCATCCAACAAGGAAAAACTATTCCCAATGATCTCTATCCATCCTTATGATGCGCCTCTTATTAAGGAGCAGTAATTCTGCCATATAAAAGTATATGCCCTAAGCCCCGTTCCAATAGTCAGCAACAGACATAACACGTATTGTATACATATATAATTAAATGATTAATTTGTACAAAAGGCTCAATTATAAACATTTACAATATATCTCAGAATGTTTCGTGCTAACCTGCCCTGGGCTGTTCCAAATGCTTCTCCTCTGCAAAGAGTCGACATACTAGCTCATAAGTCTCTTTGTTGGAACCTAATACTGAAACTTACATTAATTATTTAAGTCTAGAATACATATTGCTTTCTTCCACATATACTCTAATCAATGTATCTCAAATTATGGTAGTTTCAATGTATGATATTGTTTTTAGATATTTAGGAAATCATGGCGCTCTAATTGGGTTTCCAGCATTTCCACGAACTGAAGGAGTGTTCAAAGTTGGGTATAAGATGTTATTTAGTTAATTGTGAGAATGTGATTTCAATATAATTATATTTGTTAATCCTAGTAAGAGACATTTCTCACGAGTCATGAACATTTTATAATAATTTTGGTTATAGTCGTAGAAATTTGTTGGATGGCTGGGTCATTTCCAAATGAATTAGCATTTTAAAGCATTAATTGCTGAACATTGGCTTACTCTTACAAGGGTATTTTCTTGCAGAAGCGCTAAAGTGATTTTGATCTCTTAATGAATATAAGCATATATTTGGACTGGAATGGACGTATGTACAATATAATATGATTTGATAAATATGTTCAATGATCTATAAAATGCTAACATACATGATATTTCTTGGTTGCTATAGATAAGTAAAATAGAGTCCAGAGGAACACCAAATTCAGCACACCAAATCAAGAAAAGCCCCGGGTACCCCAAATCATCTCGAGATGAGAGCTGATTCCCTTTTTTTGACTCAAGAGGAATGCAACGTTCCACAAGTACCTGAACAGAAACCCTCTCTAAGCTATAGATATCTGAGAGGGACCCTGAGTTTCCTTCCTCAAGTGGAATGAACACCGAGATTCCATGACTCGAAATATGGCCGGATTTCCTTCCAGTGACTTGAATGCAGGCTAGTCTTTCATCACCCAAGATGAAGTGATGGGTGAATCCAGTGTGGAGACTTCAGAGAAAGCGCTAGTTCCCCGCCTCATCTCGACAGGAGGCCTCACATCCCCTTGAAATTTCGAGAGGAACTTGGACTCAAAGCGTCAAAAGGACAACAAGCCTGACTTCTCTTAAAAATTCATAGGAATGCGACAATCACTGTGGGAACTGAAAGAGACCCAGGGTCTCAAGTCTCACCTAAAGAGGCATCCAGATTGCCCTGCCAAGCCTCGATGAGAAACTCGAGGAGTCCCTCGCAACTAGACATGAGTCCTGACTTCGCTGAACAAACTAACTGCTCAGTCCCCTTCCCCTTTCTTGAGATATGGATTGCCTCCTGACCTTGTGACTAACATTACTCCTTGTTCCCTTGGAACAGTTGCAGTCTGTTTGGTTTGCTGAACTCTATCATTCCTGAAAGAAGTTTCTTGTCCTGCAGCATGTATATATTCATAGAAAAATCATTAAAGCACCTTTCTTCCATTAGAGCTTAGTCCCCGGGTCTTTTTTTTGTCTCTCTCTCTCTCTCTCTCTCTTCTCTCTATCTTTTTTCTGGCTGACTTTCTGGAGCGTGGAGACCCGTCGTGCTCACTTTTCTGCCCGGGCTTTCTAAGACCCACCCAAAAGGGTGCCTGGTACCTTGTTGAGTGATGCAAGCCCTGTGTCAAGAAAAATATTGGTCCTTTGTGTAAACCAAGGGATATCAGCCTCCTTGTCTCTTTTACTTTCTCTGATCGCTAACTCTGTTACCACAAGGTTCCGGTCCATTAAAGGACCCCAGTAATGTGGCCAAAGAACAGGGACACTGGTATACGTGCTATATCGGGAAGTGTGACTCATGGACATATTGAGGTCTGTAAATACTAAGGCTTGGCTTAAAAGGTCTGGCCACCCCATTATAATTTTTTCTACTTTACTTCACCAGCTTCTTTACATTTCAGGGACTTCTGGTTCACGCCAATGAATAGAGGCTTGCCTTTCAAACAGTAGTTGAACATAATCCTTAATTTCCTCATAAATGCAGTTTTGACTTATAAATATGGTCCGGGTCAAAGAAAATGTTAAATGAGCAGCCAAAACAAGGAAAAACTATTCCAATTAGCATCTCTATCCCTATGCGCTCTTATTAAGGCTGTAATTCTGCCATTTAAAGGTATATTCTAGCCCGTCCAATATTCAGCAACAGACAAAACACTTATTATAAACATATAAATTTAAATGATTAAACTTTACAAAAGGCTCAATTAAAACATTACAAAAGATCTCAAAATTTCTTGCTACAGCCCTGCCCTGGGCTCGTTCCAAATGCTT